>JADKLZ010060873.1:0-13202 GCA_021533235.1 Biomphalaria straminea | reverse complement strand
AAAAGCAAGATTTCTTGTAATCTAAACAACCAAAAAGTAAAAAAAAAGTAAAGTTCCCCTTTCAGACCTAGTGGTCTATAGGGCAGATGATGTAAAGGTCATCTGATTCTGTGGCCCACGGTTAACGAGGGTGTCATGTGGCCAGCACAACGACCAACCGCCTTTACTTTTCCCCAACTAATGTCAGGTACCCATTAGAGCTGGGTGGACTCAAGGGCGCCCGAAAATCCCGAAATAAAAATCCCAGCCTTCACCAGGATTTCAACCCGGGACCTCCAGTACGGAAGCCAAGCGCTTTACCGCTCAGCCACCGCGCCCTCAATCTAAACAACCAGAAGAAAAAAAAATGATGGGAAGTCGGTTCTAATGTAGGACTGTAAATAGAATTGCAATTCAAACGTGTTGTGACGGAAGTGCTGGGACTTCATATCGAGATGAAGGGCAGATTTCAAAGGCTGGAAAACCATGCGGACATCTTTGGGTTTCTTCTTGAACCAAGACACCTGTTGGAGAGTCTGAAGGCCAGGACACTGACTTGCAACGTTTGGACCAATAGCCACAACACAGGTCACCTCTACGATCTCGTCGAGGATGGTAAACTATTGATTAAAGTAAAATTTGAACTAATCTTTTTTTCCCGACCCTCTACCTTTATGTTTGATGGACTCTAATATATTTTTTTTGCCTATTTATTCCATGGAGGTTAACGTTCTGGATCATTCTTCTTCTTATTATTATTATTAATCTTAGTGGCATTTAACAACTTTAACAACTAAAATTAGTTTTTTTTGTGATAGTAAGGTCTGTTGTAATGAAATAACAAATACTAGAAAACCACTATATTGGCTTTATTAAGGGCTACAGTCAACAGTGAACGAATATAAGCAGTGTCTCACATTGTTGAAGTGCTATAACCGCACACACTGGACATGACATTCTGACACGATGAACACACGCAGAAAATAAACAACTAAGTTACACTATATCTGTTTACAGTTCCCAAATCAAATTATTTTATATAAAATAACAACAAGAACAAAAAAGCACAAGCACATTTTCCACATGCAATAATTGTGTTTTTATTCCTTTATACTCATATGTTAATAATATTATAATTTTTCTATTTAGTGTTATGGCCTACTGTCAGTTGCAGGTTCGATAAACCTGCACTTTCGCTAGCAATTACTTGGTTAAGTCCCCTGTTTATGAAATAAACGGAGCTTTTACACTGTACTGGTAGTTGTCTAAGATTTAATAGATTGTTTTTAACTGTGCGTAGTTCTTTTCTTGAATAAAAGTGGCGACAACTCTCGTTAGCCCTCCACTTCCGTTCTGCAGCTTGATGGGTAGAGCCGTGATGTGAGCGCCGGAGGCCGGGATCAAACCCAGGTTGTTGACCATCTCCAGACCCATAATGTTGGCCTTGCACATGATCTGGTGAGTCTCAAACGCGGTGCTAAGTCCATAGTCCACAGAGGGCGTGTCCACGCCTATCATACTAATGTTTCGCTTCTTCACGAGCCATGACATGGCGGCCGGATGAAATCCTGGAGATGAACATAGCATAATGTAATGGTCATTTGTGTGTGTTTGTGAGTGTGTGGGAGAGAATGTGTGGGTGTAAGAGAGAGTATGTGTACTTGTTTTTCACTGTTATGAGTGGAGAATGTAATATAATTCTATGTCAGTGGCGTAGCTATGTAGGGGGGAGGAGGGGGGAGAATATGAAAATCCCCCCGGGCCCTCACTTGAGAGGGGCCTCCAAATGAGTGTTTTTTACATTAAAAATTAAGTGTTACGCTAAATGTAGGGCACCCAAACGATGGAAAATTTCTAGCTACGCCCCTGTTCTATGTTATTGGAGTTGTTATTGATAAATTGAAGGTCTTGACTTGTAGCACCAAAATACTGGTAGACAACTAAACAGCTGTAGGCGTATTAATAAAATTGAATTAACTTTTACTGCGTGTATAAATTCATAGAGACCTATGAAATCTAATCATTGGAATATTGCCTAATATAGTGATAGTTATCAGTTTCTAATTTTAAAATATCCCTATTTTTAGTAAAAGCACTGTAGTCCAATTTGTAGACATTTTTTGTGAGATAATCGTCTGATAGGCTCTTGTATTGGCTTTAAGCGTTAAGAAAATCAAAACGGGAAATTCAAATAATCCTCGACCGAGATTTGACAAGCTTAGCGACTTAAGCCACTGAGTTACTCCCCTTCCTTTCCTCACCCCAAGCATACACTACTTTCTATAATTTCTATAATCTTACTTGTGTTCGAAAGCCTTGGTACGATAAAAATATTAATTAAAAATCATGAAGAATTAAAAAATAGAACCGATTTATCAGTACTGACACAAATTAGCCAAAGGTGTAAATTATTATCTGAAAATTTCGTAAGCTGGATTAATAGTTTAAAGTAGTTAGTCCATTCTAGATGGGCTTACTATGTAGGCAGGGCCGGTCTTAGGCCACTGCAACCTATGCGGTCGCAGTGGGCCCCACGCTTTCATAGGCCCCGCGCTAATTCTATGTATAATTATTAATTGCAAAATATATACGAAAAATTCCTGGAAATTGTTTGCACTTTTTAAAATCTGAAAACTCATAAAAATTTCATGAAAAATAGACAGAATTGTCATTTGTGGGTGTCATTCATTGCGGAAAACACCAATCCTGAGCGCGATAAAAGAAAAAAGGCATTGTCAGCTTTCATGTTAAAATGTAATAGACCTAATCGGGCAACTTTTGACATTAACAGGACATTCCCATACCTTATTTTCTTTTATAGTCACTAGCATATAAATATTCCATAGGTTACAAGATTCGTACAGTAAAGCTAACTTGATCACAATTTTGTACTTAGGAAAGAATGAACAAAATAGGAAAGCCGAATTTATTTTCTTATACAAAATCTTAATGTTCACTTATTATCCTTATTCCCACACAGACTATAGGCCCCGCGCAATCAGTTTCGCATAGGGCCCCGCAAGCGCTAGGACCGGCCCTGTATGTAGGTCTTCATTAACAAAACATACATAAAATTGTATACACACTTTCTATTCCCACACGAACACTTACACACTCTTTAGCAGACTGGAACACACTCACACACAAATATTCTCAAAAACTCCCATACACTTATTATGGAGCGTGTATGTGTTTCTATGGTGACGGTGGGAACAGGTTAGCGATTGGTTGTGAATGATGCAAGATAGGTGGCGTTGTCGTCATTGATTCTAGTTTGGGCAGACGACTCCAGAAAATGACATTGAAACGTTATGCTATTGTAATGAGTTCGATTTTGTTCAGAAATATTATTACATCGGCCGAATATCCTGCCGAATAGTTGACCGGAAAGTAAAAACTTAGTCGTAGTACATATTAATTTTGCTAGGCGCCTCTGCGTTAAGGCTTTCCAGACGAGTCAAACACTTAAATACCAAAAGAACGCACGCGAAATGCCAACTATATATATAAAGGAAGTCGACGCTGACAAATGATATTGTACAATGATTTTTAATTCTACCACACAGACAGACTAACAGACAGACAAGACTAAGCTGATGTAAGTTTTGTAAAAATAAAAAATAAAAGAATACTAAGTATCATGACGTCATACTAAATCTCTATGTCATTAAAACCCCGCCAATATTTAAAAGTGGACATGATTCAATAATGTCAGTTCTGAAATACATGTAAGTTTATGTTTCAAATAAAAGAATGCGCTTTTAAAACTATGACTTCACCATCCCTTAGTACAAAGACAACGATCCGGCCGAATATCAAAAAGTACTATCCGGTGCAGCCCTAATTACTAAAGTCTATTACATGTTTACATTTTAAGCTGATATTACATATCTGCTTGATTTTTTGTGTATTATAATTCAAGTAATAATTAGTTCTGTTCAAGGAGAACCTGGAGGTCGAAACGATGTCAAAATAGTTTAAATATTTATTATATTAGGGTTAGGGTATTTAAAAAAAAAAGTCCCAACCCTCTCAAAGAATATGGATCCACCCTATCTTAAAGCCTACAAAAGAACCTTATGATTAGTGTTAACAAACTGTAATGAAATGGAAGGGTGATCAAGATGGTTAAAGGCGAAACTAGTGACGTAACCAAATTACTAATCACCTAACTCACCTGGGGGGCGGTGTGGCTGAGTGGGTAAGCGCTTGGCTTCTGAACCTGGGGTCCTGGGTTCGAATCTCGGTGAAGAATGGGATTTTGAGTTTTGGGATTTTTAGGGCGCCCCCTGAGTTCACCCAACTCTAATGGGTACCTGACTTTAGATGGGGAAAGTAAAGGCGGTTGGTCGTTGTGCTGGCCACATAACACCCTGATCGTTAACCGTTGGTTATAGAAACAGATGACCTTAACATCATCTGGTCAATTGGTCTGAAAGGGAACTTTTACTTTTACTGTTTTTTAAAAAACTTACCTGGAAAATGAAAACTGTCGTCCGAAGACTTTTTATTGAAGAATAAAGTCGTGTTAGGGTACCTGGCGTCCCATCCAGACCACAGAAAGACAATGGCGCCCTCAGGAATTGTTCCATACTTCTTCTCCCAGTTTTTTAGATCCACAATGCTGTTTTAAACATAAGAGAAAGACATTATTGAAAAACAAAGCAGTTTAAGAACTAACCAATTAGAAACTACTTTTAACCTAGAAACAGGGTTGGATTGACGTTAATACATAGAGTACAACCGCCAAGAGAGTCTCCCTAAAAATTAGGAAAGGGAGGAAGCGGGTTCCAGAAACTAAAAATTGTAAATGTTTTAAAAATGTATTTAGTTCAGGCCTTACTATCTGTGGAGCAGAAGACACATAGCCCTCTGGTTCTGTGGCCCACGGCTAACGAGGGTGTAATATGGCCAGCACAACGGCCAACCGCCTTTACTTTTTTTTCCACAACTAATGTCAAGTACCCATTAAACTGGCTGGATGCCTAGTTTGCGCGCTGGACTGTCGTTCAATGGTGCCGCATTCAACCCCGGTCGCTTCCATCCTACGAGAGGTTTGGACTAGGGAGTAAATTATCTTCAACTCTGAAAGAACATCCGAAACATGGAAAAAAAATACTAACATTTTACAAACATTTTACAAACTGGGTGAACTCAGGTGTTTCCAAATGATGAAATAAAAAAACCACTGGCTCCGCTAGGATTCGAACCCCTGACTCTCAGTTCGAAAGCCAAGCGGTTTACCACGCAACCACTTCGCCTTTTTTTTAAATATGCAACACATTTGTGTCATTGTACTCTGACATGTCTTTACGTAGCATTGATTAAGTTCATGTTCATCAAAGGACCACACAAATACACACAAAAAAAACGCCCATGATATCCACTTACACCTGGCACTATGTCTTACAACTCACCCCAGTCTGTAGTCTGGATTTCCGGCTACTTTGCCCCTGATGTCAATGACCACTCCAGGCCCCATGAAGCGTTCAATGGGGATCTCGTGCAGCTTCCAGCCCCCTTGTTCAAAGTGTGAGGGAGCATCCATGTGTGTGCTGATGTGTTCCGGCGTGTCAAACTTGTAGTACTCTGTCCTGAAATGTACATAAATAGAACTAATGACGTCATTGTACACTAAAGAAGAACGTAGGCCTTTTTCTTTATGTCTGTGTGTACAAAGAGCAACTAATTTTTACCCCTACCAAAAAAAAAATTCTGGCTAGCCTATGATAATATTTTTTTTTATATAATTGTTTTTATTATTTTAAGAAATCAATACATTTTCAATTTTTTCATTCTCTGGTACTGCCTTTTTCAAGCGAGGGCCGCATTAATGAAATTTGGGGACTAGGCGGGCCGCATATATATATAAACATGAAGTCTGTATTCAACTGTTCATTACAGAAATTACGAAAAGGTCACATTCAATGTCCATCAAGGAAAGTCTCTCTTTAGACTCCATATTGATCTAACGATTGCAAAGTAAATACAACAGTGTTACCAAACATCAGAATGTTTTAATTCCAAATCTTCACATACTTTTCGGAACTGCCAGTCGGGACCGACCTTGGATAATAATAAGGGCCATAGGCGAAGTGAACTTGGTGGCCCCAAATAAAATAAGAATGTACAAAATTAAGGGAAAAAAATAAAATTTGCAATTTATTAAAGACCTAGTGTACTTCGAACAATAACATTGAGTACAAGTTTCGCTATTCCTTTTCTGTAATATGAAACTGTGGTTCCTGTGCGAGCCAATTAACAATCACGACACATACTTTGACTATGCCTAGCCCCTAGGGCAGGGGTCGGCAACCTTTTGAGTCGAAAGAGCCAAAAAATTCAATTTACAAAATTTTTAAGTTTTAAAGAGCCGCAAAGTTTTTCATGCAACAATAAATAGTACTCGCACATTTTTTTAAATGAAAAAATATATTTATATATAAGTAGTGTTTTTCACAACAAATTAAATAATATATATCGCATTATTAGATTATTATTTTATATTTCGGTAACAACTAACGCAGTTCAACATTTTCTTAAACACTAACTTGAACTTTAATAACAAACAATTGAACAAGCAAATTCAATGAGAGCGTTCGGATACATTTGGCTCATAACTTGTTGTTTTTAGTTTCAAACACGATTCTAAATTTTTAATAGTAAGTTTGCTTTTTACTTTGCTTTTATTTATATTCATTAAAAAAAAAAAAAGCTTTCTCGCACGAATATTTCGATCCAAAGAAAGTCAGCACTCAGAGAGCCCTCACTTTAGCAATCTGGTTGATTTATTCCATGCGCCGAATAAACTCGTGGCATTTCTTTGAAAGCTGTAAAACTTTTCTTGACTTACGTTCATACATTGCTGGAGCTCCAACTTTTCAAACTTGATGTTTTAACACTGTATTGTCCATCCCATAAAGCTTTACTTTATAAATCGACCAATTGCATTTCTAGATATCCTGTATCAATTCCAAAATGTATTAATGTGGATTTCGTAAATTTGTGTTGAGAGGATTTACTAGGAATGCTAGAAAGATTTTGTTGGTTATGAAATGCTCAAGTCTGTCAAGAAGTTTATCTTTGATTTTTTAAACTGTGCTCAAGTAATTCGTGATGAAAGTAGCTCTGATTTTATTGCGATACTGGTTTAGACATTCAATATGAAGTAACTTACGTCTCTGAATATCGTCTGCAAAAAGAATTAATTTTTCTTCAAAACAAACCTATTCTTCTACCAAAAAATATGACGTGTTTCCCTTTTCTTGCACTTTTAGATTCAGCTAATTTAATTTGATATACCATAAAACAAAATGTTTGCAAATATTTGTTACTTTCTATTACAGGGAACTTTATTTCTCTATCATTAAGAATGTATTTATTTCAAGCACAAAGCAAAACGTCTCAACCCCTTACCTTTGGAAGCAATCGCACTTTATTGGGGAGAAGGCGCTCAGAATACTGAATCTCCATTTCGTTTAAGAATTCTTTAAACTGACGATGGTAGAGTGCTTTTGACAAGATGCTTTTAACAATCTTGATTACCAAATTCATTACCTTAACTATTTGGTTCGAATCGTTTTGGGCACAAAGTGCTTCTTGGTTGAACGTAAGAATTTCATGGTTTTTTTTTTTTTGCTTCGAAAAAATCCTTGTTGCCCCTTTATTCTTTCCAGTCATTTTTCTTGCTTCATCAGTTGCTATTGAAACAATTTTATTTAAATCAATCTTATTGTTTTCAATGTATTTTTGTATGCACTATATCTTTCCCTCCAGTTTGTCCGGAGAGCGGTAACAATCCTTGAAGTTTTTCTTTTGGATCTTAAGAAGACATATACGTGACAAAATGGGCAACATGTGCCATGTCTTTATGTTGCTAGACAAGCAAGTGATAGGACAATAGAAAGTTGTATATCTTCCACTTGAAGACATTTTAAATATTCTATCTTGTACTGTTTTAGAGGATAGTAACAAATGTGAACTTTTGTTTTCAAGATTTTTGGTTTGTTTTTGAAATCACGCAACAGTTCTTCAGATGCACGTAGAAAGCCGTTTTTGACATACTCACCATATGTAAATGGTTTGCCTTTTTTGTGCAATTTCTAGTGGTACCACAATGCTTGCCCGATTAGCATTACTTGTAGATTGCTTCTAAGTTTGAGAAAATAATCGCTTCTAGCTCATTTTCTTGCAACAACAAACTTTCCGTCACAGCCAAAGCACGTAGTGAAGACGCCAATTCGTATTTCATCGAAAATGGATTGAAACCTTTATAGAAGCATCCGACGATGGCGTCATTTGAAAGCTTCTGACGGACTGATAACCTGTGCCTAATCAATTCAGAACTATATTATAAAATGTTTCGATCAAATAAATAATATTTACATGTGGAACTAAAGAGCCGCATGTGGCTCGCGAGCCGCGGGTTGCCTACCCCTGCCCTAGGGATAGCCCTTGCTCATAAAGATAATAATATATGTTACTACCACACATTTTTGTGAATTTAATGTAGCTATGTGTAAACTTTCCAGTTACTAATTTATGGTTGGGGTATTTTAAATTAAATCTAGCAAACCAGTTGGTCTGCCTAAGGACCCAGGCTCATTACATTGGATGGTAGAGAGCCCCAACAACCATTGCTTCTTCCTCAAGGAGCCGTTCTAGAACGGACATGCGCTCTGCTGATGTCGTTCGGAGAAAGAATATGAATATGAGGCCCTCAGCCTCACCTCTAACCTGAGGATCTTGGGTTACAAGCCATCGGTAATTGTGATGTAACAAATTTACATCTGCATGGATCCTTTTCAAACTGTACAGTATATTAGACAGGTCAATAGGTGGGCTTCCATGTTCCTAGAGATCTAAGTGTCTTCGACTTAACAACCTACGACAATTATAAAGAATATGAAGAGACTTTCCCTCCCCCCAACTGCAAAGGAAATAAAGATTACATTTAGGTATGGCAAAACGTTTAATTCTTTCTCTCCGACGGAATTCTTCATTTCGCTCATTAGTATATTTTTTTTCACTTTGTTATGATTAAGCTTAAATAATTTGTCTTTTGTTATCAGAAAATGTTTTATTTTGATATAAAATTAAAGGTAAATGCATTCTCTTTTTATAAAACAAAAGTTTACTTTATAAAATCAAACATTAATTTAATTTAATGAGGTCAAATCAACGCTGGTATACAATCGTCAATTCGGAGAGAAAGAGTTGAAGTCGCAATATTTGTCCTGTAAGTTCGAAATTGAAGACAACTGTCTTAAAATTCGAAACTAAATTTTATACTTGAGTTACTAAGAACATACCAGTAGCCGGCTGCTTGAACTCCTCTTGCCAGAAGAGTTAAATGAAAATCTGGCATGATTGGAAATTTTTGCGAATTGGTGTCCAGGGAATGAGACATGTCCACAACTCGACATCCTGGAGTTCCCCGACACCCTTCGCTTAGTCCCCAGAGCGCTGCAGACACAAACAGCAGACTTGTACCTTGAAGCATCTCTCCTAGTTTTGATCTTTAACTTAAAACAAAATGAACAAAACCTTTTATAAGGATTAAGTTGTGACCAATCTGTATCTCCTGTTCAATTTGGAGGAGGGTGTGTGTGTTTGAGCTGGCGGTTGACAAGGTAAGGTTGTATTTGCGTTGTGAGAGAGGGTTTGAACGTTTTGTAAGTCCTAGTTATTCAGTTAGTTACTTTTGTGAGTGGAGAGTTTTAGTTTATGTTCTGAGGAGCCTTTTCATTATTGGTTTTATAAGTCCTCATTCTTCACCGAGCAAATGGACTTTTTTCCTTTGACATAAATAAACTGTATGTTTATTAACTGGAATATAATAATTTCAAATGTATGGAAGTTTTTAGAACGAAAGAAAAAAGAAATATCTACAAGTAGGCTATAAATCAAATCCATAGCATCTCAGTTTAAAAAATAATCTTTGTAACACCTTAAGTATCATATGAATGTATTTACCGACTAAAGGGAGGAGGGAGGAGGAGTTATACAATTTCTTACGATTTGTAACTAGGGTGAGAGGGATTTAAAAATTGTTACGTATCAAAACAAAAAATATATTCAAATGAAATACTATGTACCAAAAAAAATATAAAGACATTTAACTTATTAATGTAAATATTATAAGAACAGTTTTTTTTTTACAACATCTCAAAACCATTTGCATAAATATTTTACCTGTTGCGGGTAAGAATGAACTCCATTAATAATTTTCGTTATTTAAGTTAAAACGATAACGTAAACATTCACCAAGCTACCCCCTTCTCCCCTCCCCTGTCCAGAAAGGTCATAGGGTCATAGCGCAATGAGAAAGCTAAAGGCTAAACAAAAACAGTTGGTACAAATATTTCTAATCACACAGATTTATATGTCTAGCTCTGTAGTAGCCATAATTGCAGGACTGATTCAAACTAATCGATACAATTACATTTAGTATACGTTTTTTTTTAAAGAAAAGTATTTTTCTGTTTTACTTGTTTTATTATTATTATAGCTTTTATATAGCGCTACTTTCATGATGATAGCATGCTCAGAGCGCTTTGGTCCAATCTCATCTGTGGACGCCTTTGGGCGCTCAGTAAACACAACTCTGCCCGAGTCGGGTATCGAACCTCGAGCCCCCTTCTAGGTAGCCAAGCAAGCCAAGCTCAAGCCGCACTTAGCCTCTCGACCACTAATATACTTACGAATAAAAGTAATATATTTTTTAAAAGTTACATACCCAACAAAATGAACTCCAGGCTAGGACTAGGTCCACCGGAGGGGCACTTTTTTTAATAGCTCTTATGTGATTTATTGTATAACTAGATGATAATATAATGTAAATGAAACCTGCAAAAATTATACATACAGAAATCAGTTCTTGGACACTTGCAAGACAATACATTTGAGAAGTGGGCCTACGTTTTATAGTTGCGTCTCTACGAAGAACATAGATATGTCTCAATACGCAGTGTTCTTATAAATGACAAACATTGTTTCACTAAGAAATTGATTTTTCATTAGCTTCATTTTTATAGCTTTTTAATTTGACAGCAAGGGCAGTTAATTACTCCTTCTTTGTAGTGAAAATAAGTTTTATAAGTTGTCTACTCCTAGAAACTGTTTTTTTTTTTTTTAACTGAGTGAAATTCAGTATAGAAAAAAAAATACATTATTAAAAGTGAATAAATGAGAAAAAATTAATTACAGGTGGGTCTCTTTACCTAAATTGTTCTAAACTTAATTAACCAAATTAAATTTCTATTGAGTAACAAAATAATAAAAAGTTCTTATATAAACCCGATATCTACTACCACCATATAGGGCCTACATAAAAACACTATTGTTGGATGGAATATAAGTAGTTAGTTATTTATACACTGCAACGTTGCATCTAATAATACTCAAATATATTATAGATGCACTTTGGTTTGATACAGAGAGATAGGCCTTCAGACGGCTAACGAGATGATTTACATTCAATGCTTTTATGATTGCTACACTGGTAATCACCACAACAGTCGTTAAAACGTTTCTGTGAATTCGTGTTTCACCCATAGGATAACTTTCTGATCCTTTGTTGTTTTTTTTAAGTGCGATTAAAAGAAACAAATATAACTCTTAGTCATAGCAGATAATGTCAAATACTGCAAGAAATAAAGAATGTGTCCTTATTTTATACCGACACATTCCTCGTCCCATATGCTAGGACAAATCTGTAAAAATGCTCTTTCTTCCCTAGTGCCATTAGAGCATGGAATGGTTTGCCTGAGCTAGCCAGGAAAACCAGTGACTTGGCAGAATTTAAGTCACTGGTAAATATGCATGACTGAATGCATGACGCGTAGGACGTAATCATCTTCTTTTTTGAAGTAGCGTCTGTATTATATAAGATAAGATAAGACTGAAAGTTGCAGGCAAACATTCCGAGCTCACATAGGTCTCATCAGCCACACGAGGAGGCATAAAACCCCAGTGCAAAGCATTCAGCCCCCTGTATGACAAAAGTGATCATCATCGAACAACTACGGACTAACCATCTTTCGTTTCTATTTGGTCTGTTTTCTATCCATTTCGATTGTATCTATTTCGCGAGTAATCCTAATCCTTTAGTATATAGTCAAGTGAAAGAAAAAAGGGGAACTCCCCCCCCCCCCAAAAAAAAAAAAAAAAAGTAGCCAAATCGATCAACTGGTCGACATTGTTTTGTCATGTACATTCACTGTAAGTATTGATTATTGTGTTACTTAGATGTGAGGCGTGTTAAAACGTTTTCCCCTTTCTACGAAACAAACTTTCTCACCATCGGCTCAACCAAGTAAGATATGTAGTTAAACACTGTAAGTAAAAATGTCAATGTCAGTCGGGAGGGTGAGATACAAGTATTTACAAATTAAGCTCATCGATAGTAATAATAGTAATAAACAATCTTCACGGAGAAATGATGTCATTAATGTGTTTAGATCTCCCCAGCTCTCAGCTTGTAATAAAATAGCCCCCCTTTCAAACACTACTTTCTGAGTAAATCACCAGAGTGTTAGGTCAGTGGTTCTCAAACTGTTATCCACATACCCCCGTTTTTTGTTTTTGTCTTCCCATCGCTTTCTCAGTCTGTCTGTAGTAAGGAATGTTTTTTGAAAGCCATGAGGATCTTTGCGATATAGTAATAGAGTCTGCGTGTTTTTGACAGTAGTTAGCAGATCATAGTGGGGTCCAATCTCAGTACTAATCCTGTTTTTAATCTCTTTGTTTGTGATGGGGGTCTTTGTAAATGCTACTAAGTGGATCTTTCTGTAGAATCTCAATTTCATTGCTAAGATCTTCATCTCTAGTTCTGCTTTCTTATTTCTTAAAGAGAAGGTAATAACGCATGTCCCAGCTCAATACAAAGTGAGTTTTTTATCTCAGTAGAAAGTAAAATTTGCTTTATAAAATATTTTAATTCAGTTTTTGCTGTGGCTGTTTTTTTAACAAGGTGAAGGTCAAAGAGATGGCTATCAGGAGAACAAACCTGGTGCTGATGTTTGCTGTAGTACTCAAATCTGTCTTGAGTGAAACTCTCCTTGACCAGTGTTGTATTGTGGACATGTCTCACTCTCTGGACTCCAACTCCATTAGATTTCCAACTGACCCTGACTTCCTGTTCACCATCTTGACTCGAGGAGTCGAACCCGAAGGCTTTTGGTAAGATAGTAAGTAGGCCTACATCAAAGAAGTTAAAAAAA
>JADKLZ010060871.1:595-15451 GCA_021533235.1 Biomphalaria straminea | reverse complement strand
AAAAAAATTTTCAGCTCATTGGCCACATCGGGAAAACTCGAATTCGACCGTTATTTCGATACATAAAATGTCTCATTGTAAAATTAATTTTGGTTTGAATAAATTTATGAATGAAAGTTTTCCATGACGTAAACGGGAAAAACTCTGCTTACGTCACTAGGCTTACCGTAGAACAATAACGCGTTTAGAGATATGAATGAATTTTTTTTCCCATGACGTCAAAGGGAAAAAAACTTGACACTAGGCTCACAGCACTACACTTCGCAACAAGAACTAATCAATCGACCTAATTAAACATTTGCGCACAATCTTATTGTGGATTGATCTATAATGAAAGTATGGAAGAAAAATAATGAAATTAAATTTGATGTATGATCAGTTTTTGTGTTTTAAAGGTTTCGTAAATGGGCCTCATTCACAAATCGTTAACCAACAACATTTAGCCATGTGATTCTCTATATACAAATTATGTAATCCATAAAGGCTGTCACACGATACTTTTTTTTCATTGTTTTATAAATATTATTAAGTGGCGATTCGTGAATGAGGTCCATTCTTTACACTTAAATTGCGTAAACCCGTGAGTAACTTTTACTTTGTTATACTCTACGCCTTATTTGCACACAATGAACATGATATCCAGGGTCGACCCTAACATTTGCGGGGCCCTAGGTGAAGTGGATTGCACGCGGTCCAGTCAGTTTAGGGATACGGATAATAAGTAAAAATTAAGATTTTGTGTTAGAAAATAAAGTCGTCTTTGCATTACAATTTTGTCTTTTTTTAAAAGTGCCTGTTTTACCATATAACGTAGAGATTTGAGTCACTTGATTTTCGTACTAAAGCCATAATAAATACACTAATTTCATAATTAAATGTCTAAAGTCTAAACGTAACTATCTGAGAAGTTACAGAGCGAAGTCTTTCTTCCAAGCCAATAATAGTAGGCCTACAATAGTTTTACGCAAAAAAAAAAATGGATTGTAAAACTATAAAACAGACGTGAGCTGTGATTTGTCTACACGTAAGGGATTTCATATTTAATCGCCATGTACAATTACATTTAGAACTAAAATAACACTACAGCAACTCTTCAGATTAGTGGTCTTTATCCGATCGTTCATTTTCGTAATTACAAAAAATATTCCCAAAATGACTTCGGGTATATAACCTTCCTTAACCCTTAAAGTGCTGAGCTGTTTCACAATGAGTGCATACCAAATGGAATTACATTTCTGGTGTTAAGAGGTTAAACTACCACACGCATTTTAAGGGTTAAAAAATTATTTAACCGAGCAAGGCTCGGCCACCTGATATTTTTCTTTAATTACTGTCTTGCTTTACAACCCATTCTTTCTTCTGATTACCTCAAACACATCAAGGGATACAACACATATAGTGTAATTGATAAAGTCACCAAAGTTTTAGCACCAGACTCGGAAGTCAATATGAAGGGCTTAATGGCATTCAGACCACTTGGCTATAACATCTTATGATTATTAGTGTACATATCAGATCATGTTCATTCTATATGAAGAGAATAGAGTCCGATTTTGGATGGTGCAAAAGTGTAATGTTGAATATTGCTATTACACACTGGACTGGTCTGTACTGATGTGTTGCAACTCTCGTGGAGTACTGGGTTCGCGCTTCTTGGAGTCAGACTTAACAGGAGACGAACACAGATACTAAAGATCGACGTAAATCCTCTTTAGCAGACAAAATATGAAGTTTATTAGTGATAATAATAATACTACAATACTACAATCTCTCGTCAGTTACTTGGGTTCACAAGTGACATACATTCGCAAAACAGCGGTATCAAGTATACATCCAATATATTAAATTCTCCAGAGTAGTACACAGCGTGTAGCAATAAACTTCCATAATACGAAATAATACAATAAATCATCAGAATAATGGCCACTAGAAATACATGATTCAAATTGATTACTGGCTCCAAGTCAGATATTGTCCGTACCGGACCAAAGATACTACTTTACTGCCTTGTACAAAAGATAACACATTACTGACTTTGACTTGACTAACTGAACTGACTAAAAGTGACTGAATTCAAGTCAATTTTAGTCATTCTACTTCCTGTTTTAACATCAGGCGTTTCACGTGTCTTTTCACCGTCTTAACCAGAGGTGAACATCTAACAGGCAATGTCAAACGAGACAGACATTCATGTCTCAGTCCTCTGTAAAATACCACTGCATTTTCATTGTTTATTTAAAAAAGATCTGTGTATTTATTGTATCAGTTGCCTGCATTTTAGCTCTGTGCCTTTTAGTGTTACATTCGTGCAAGTGTGAATCAAATTGTACTTCATGTTTTTTTTTTAACAGACATGGCTTCAGTGAGTCAGTCAACATCAGCTTTCTAACTTTAGCCTTCACTGACCTGGCTGGACTGTTATGTTTTCTTTGGTTTGGCATCACCTCAAGCTCAATGTTGGCTTCAAGAACGGATCTTGGTTTCGATTCATTGGACGTATCTGTTATAACTGGAGGTAAGTTATTTTTCTTTTTAGCGGCCCCCGTAAGGGGAAAAAGCCGCTATTAGGTTTGTGCAAAGTGTCCGTCTGTCCGTCTGTCCGTCTGTCCGTCTGTCCATCTGTCACACTCAGGGCGCCAAAACTAGAAGAGATACGAAAAATATTTTTTCACCATTAAATGCGGCTTGAAAAGTTTAGGTGCAACGGCTACTTTTAGTTTTCTAAAAGCAAACCGTTTAATTTATAAAAATTATTATGCAAGCGATTTTTTAATAATAAAACACCAATTGTGAAGCAATTACGTAAATCTAAGGGAGGAAATGTTACTAGAAAAAATTGCTCTTGGCATGTAGATATCACGCACATTTTTAAAATGAATTTCTGTCTGTCTGTCCGTCTGTCAGACTCAGAGCGCCAAAACTAAATATTATTTCACCATTAAATGCGGCTTGAAAAGTTTAAGTGCAACGGTTACTTTTAGTTTTCTAAAAGCAAACCGTTTAATTTATAAAATTAATTATGCAAGCGATTTTTTAATAACAAAACACCGATTCTAAAACAATTACGTAAATGTAAGGGAGGAAATATTACTATAAGAAATGCTCTGCATATGCGGATATCACGCACATTTTTTAAAATGAACTTTTAGCAGCGGCTTTCGTGTATTAGCGTAAAGCCCGGAAATGACTTGATTCTAAACTAATTTCTTAAATGTTTTAAAAAATCTGATTTTTAAAAAAAAAATGTGTTTAGTGCCCCCATTAGAATGAAACAAGCAGATTTTTGTGCGTTTTATCTGTTGGTTGGTCTGTCCGTCACGGTTAGAAAAAAACACTAAAGGCTTTTGAAAATATGATTTAACCTTTACTGTTCTTTCAGAAATATTGCGATAGTTTAAGGATGGGAGCATACAGGAATTGAGCCAGGGACTTAGAAGGAACATCTAAAACATCTTGCGAATAGGCGGATCTGACAGGGATCCGACTTCGACGGGGGCCGCCTCTGAGTTTGAGTATCACACAAACTCTCTTTGTAATCTTGTTTTTATTATGCTTTAGCTGCCTCCATAGATAAAATTCGTATTCATAGATAGGGCTAAATGGCTATTTTTCCCACACATTCTCCGATCAAGTTGATACTTTAAACAATTATTTAATATATCTAAAAAACATGAAATAATAAAAACAAGGTTACAAAGACAGTTTGTCTGGTCCACCAAGAGTCTTTACCAGGATTCGAACACGCGATTTCCAGCTCCAAGTGCTTTACACCTCAGCCACAGCATCTCCATATATTTAGCGCATCCTTTTATTATGTAAATTGATAATTATTAGCCTTATCCATACATTCAAAATTATTAACACATTACATATAATGAAAGAGAAGTTCATATCAAAATTCTTTAAAAAAAAAATTTCAATCAGTATTCCATTCAATGAGTTAGTTAATAAATGAAAAATATATTTTATCAAGATCCGTTCACACTTTTTTCATTGTGACCTTGGAAATTTTATGTACCAATCTATGAATTAAATATGTGACGTTTATAAAAAAAAACTTACCTCCCCTGTAGCTTTTTATTTAAAAGTGGTGTATTTTTTTCTAAAATCTTCTTGCACTTGTAATTTTAAAAATTAGATAGTTAACTTTCGGAAAAGAAAAAAAAGTAACCGTCGCATCGGACTTTGAATGATCTAAAATAACATGATGTCCGATTTTCATTTTCTCTTCTTGTTTCTGAGATCTAAATGGGACGGACGGACAAGGTAATAGCGTCTTTTCCCCTTTCGGGAAGCCTCTAAAAATACCCAATTAAGTCAATTAATTATTGGTAATTAAATTTGATATTGAATTAGGAAACTAACGTGTACATAATTAATAAATATATAGTTCAAAGAACGGAGCTCTTCCTCTTTAGATAAGCTTTGATTCTTTGTTTAAAAAAAGAATGCTTTACATTTTGATTTCTTTCAGCTATTCCTCGTTTGTCTTTTACAAAAGTAACTTGCTGGATAACAGTGTACATCTCACTGGAGAGATGTTTTTGTATAGTGGCGCCACTTCACGTCAAGACTTTGATAACACCAAGAACGACAATCCTGATACTGACTGTACTGCACACGATTGGAATTCTCACCGGGTTTCCAATGCTGTACTTGGGTGTGCTCTATCTCTACTGGAAGACGGACTCAGTTCACAACAGGACGTTTCTAGCTCTAGGATACAGAGAGGATTACTTTAGCGTCAACAGCGTCGTCACTCCAATTATCTTTTTTACATTCATAGCATCTTTTTTCATTCTCATCGTGTCCACCATCACGTTGACGGCAGCGCTGCACAGAAAATCAAAATGGCGTCTAAATACTTCGAAAAGTATGGCTGTTGCGACAAACAATTTGTCCAGGCGGGACACAACTCTAAGTAAGACCATAATAATCTTGTCGGTAGTCCTGATAGTGTGTTACCTCCCTTACATGGTAAACACCGTTCTTTCTGCTGCAATTGATGGTTTTGCATTGTACGGCAAATACAATAATTTTTTCGTAGTCATGTGGTCGTTTTCTTGGCTGTTTGAAACTCTGAATTCTGCTACAAGTATTTTTATCTACTACAACATGAGTACAAAGTATAGAGAAACTTTTAGAGGAATGATACCTTCTTTTCATTGCTTATTATTGGAAACATGGAAACATCGTTGCCATTCAAACTTCCAATAGTTATAATACAAGACTTTACACAACAATTTCAAATATAGTATACAAGGACGAAACACGTATAAGTAAAAAACTACACACACACACACATATACATATATATACACTGGTGCGTGATGGCTGACTGGTACAGGTCTTGAATTGCGAATCAAGGGGTCTCTGGTTTGTATCCAGGAGAAGACAGATTTGTAGAGGACGCTTGAGTGAAGGCAACTTTAATGGGTTATCTGACGTCATAAGTTGGGTAGAAATAAAGTAGAGTGGTCATTGCGCTGGTAATACGACACCCTTGTAGACCTTAGGACACAGAAACATATGACGTCTACATCATCGGTCTCATAGATTGCAAGGTCTTAAAGGGTTACTTTTACTTTCTCTGGAGCCGATTCGCTTTGTTATAACATTAAAGTTATAGATTCTTTGTTATAACATTAAAGTTATAGATTCTTTGTTATAACATTAAAGTTATACATTGTGGTACTGTTGAACGTCCAAGGAATAAATATGCAACATTATATATGCATATGTAAAAGTGCGTTGCCTTCAGAGATAAAAAAAAAACTTGGTAAAATTTTATTCTAGCTGGTCTACAGTTACATTTAGTATAATTTAAGAAAGAATCTATGACCATAACAAATGACCGAAACAAGTAAATACGTTAGTTTTGATGTATTTAATTACAATGTGTAGTTTTACTTAGATCATTTTGATGCCCCCACAACTTAATGCCCCGTGCGGCCCGCACCACCCGCACATTGCTAGCTACGCCACTGATATAATTAGTACTAATTGATTAACTGGTTGGTAAATTTTTGCATTGATTCGTGTATTGTTCTTGATTATGACTAAATGTTCAAAATGTTCAAAATTTTAACTTGATCTTGGAATGGGAAGTGGAAGAAAAAAAAACTTGACATAACGTAATTAGAGTATTAAATCCATAAATACATCGAAATCTCTCATTAATTAGCATTTATGCCCCATATTTCAATATCATACAAAATAATTAATCATCAATAATTCAATAACTAATTGGTATATTTATAAATTCATATCTTGTTAGCACAGTCAGGTACAATGAAATATTGTCCAAAGTTTTAGCTTGATTCGGAAATGGGAAATGGGAGAAAAAAAACATGTACAAACTTTTTAGTTGTGTTTTAATCTTATATATAATGTATAATTTTATGTATGAATACTTTAGAAGAAATACTTAAGTACATACATTACATACTTCCGTAAAATTCTGATAACCTCATATTACAATTATAATAGTAATTTCTAGTGATCTTTTTATCACATTCAAACGACTAAGTCGAAAATGAAGCTTGCAGCAATCAAATATTTTTTTTTTACCGTCAAGTGATAAGATTACTTGTGAGAGCAGGTAAAAAACTTAAAAGAACAATTTTGGCGGGCCTTTATATTACAAATATGTGAACATAGAAGCCAAGTATATATATAACAAATTTTATGAACTACTTTTGTATCATTGCAAATATTGTTGCAATATTACTTGAATGGGCAGGAAGACCCGGATCCCTAAACGAGTCCCTAACGGTCAATTAAGGAAGGGAAGCGCTCACAAGGTGGAAAAAGAAAACTCACCAGGGACACCCTCAAAGCTTCTCTGAAAGCCTTCAGCATTGAGCCTGCCATCTCAGACTGAGAGACAAAAGCACATGATAGAGGATCATGGCGTCGTGCTATGAAAACTGGCGCACAATTTGCAGAGGACAAGAGAACAGCGCTGGCAGTAGAAAAACGCCAGAGAAGAAAAGCAAGGGTAATGACACTAGTTTCAGCTGTGCAACTGAACATTCCGGGCTCACATACGTCTTAACAGCCACACGAGAAGTCACAAAACCACAGTGCAAAGCCCTCAGCCCTCCTTGATGACAAAAGTGGTCATCATCGAACCACGATGGACGAACTCTATATTTACTTCAATGGTTTAAATCGCATAAAAAAGAAACTTTACATTGTGAATGGCATTACTTTTTAAAACTATTACGTGTAACGAAACATGTGGAGGGCCGGATAATACTTTTCGGCAGGTTGTAGTAGGCCCGCGGGCCGTAGTTTGCCAAACACTGATTTAACAGATGAGATTATTCATATAGATGGTGATAAAATTAATGCCTCCTTTAAGGAATGTTTACGAATACTTCAAAAAGACAAACAAACGCTGAAACGTATCTCGATGTAAATGTTTTCTGTACTTAGAATTAAGTTCATGTTGTTATCATATTCACCGACAACATTTTTTTTTCAAGAAAATAAATAACAAATTATATAATTTTTGTATCTGAATCATTTCATACTCTAAGAAGGTCAAAATTCTATTCTTGTTACTCTGTTAGTAAAGGTGAGAATGTTTTAACCAAAAAATTAAAATACCAATATATTTATCTTTCTTTCTAGTTAAATACGCGACCTTTAGGTGCAGAATATTTTACCTCAAATGTTCTGACACTAGACGTTATAACGATAACTAAAAAAATATACTTTTATAAAAAAAATATTTTCTATGTATGATTCTACTCCTACATCAAGTTTATCACTTGATTTATATGTTTTACATATGGGAAAAAAAAAGGTTTATTAGCATATATTCTTTGACTTAAGCATTCGGTTTCTATATTATCTCATTTTCACAACCATCACGAAGAATTTAGATTTAGTTTTATTTGGAAGTTGACGTTAATCTATCATATTTTCCAGTTCGCTCAAGACATTAGTTGATTTTAATACATACAACTTGGCTACATACCTATGAAGTCCAAGTTTCGCTTCCCTGTGAATAAAATGAGAAATGGATGAGATCTCAACTCTCTGGAAAAGCTAGAAGCCGGAACATTTCACAATTCTATATTTATTTACAACAGAAAACAGTGACGTTGTTAAACTGTATAGGTTATTAGCCATTCCTTTAAAACAAACAGCTTGGTACTGAGGTGGAAACTTTTTTTACGACAAATCTGCAACGACCAGAGAAGAATATCTGTTCTTTTTAATGCTGGACACTTCTAGCGCGTTTCTTAATAGATTGCCTCATAAAGATTATTATTATTATTATTATTATTATTTTGTCTTGAATTACAAAACGAAAGCAAACATGAATTCAGAAAGAAACTTGGAATTATGGCGAGTTCAGGAAATATCTAGGACAAAATTCTGAGTGGTACTAAATTTACATTGACCACACTAAAGCTTTTGAGCAGGAGAATTCTAGAAAATCATGTCCTAGTACAAAAGGCCGAAAATTCATACCTCTGGTGAGACTCTTTGAAGAGGACGTCAAAAACTTATGTTCAGAAGAGAAAATAGTCGTAGCGTTTCCGGTATGCAGAAATAAGAGTTGTGTCCTTGCTAATACATTCGTGGAACGTGATGGTGATGGAATAAATAGAGCAGTTTGTATCGAACAAGTCGTCTCTGGCCCCAAGCGACTAGAGGCATATTCTGTAACGAGTTTAGTTTGACCTTTTTGATAGTTCTAGACGCCTGGTCAAGTCAGTGCGCTGTCCAGCGTAAGCAAGTTAATTTTAGAATAGCCAATCATAGAAAGGGGTTAAGGGAAAAAATTACACACGTCATCTTCTAGAGCAGTGATGCCCAGCCTAATTCGACCTGCGGGCCAATTTAATTTCCGACACTCGTGTCGCGGGCCACATGACCGAAAAGATACAAATAATAATCTTTTTGGAGAGGGTATTTTTCTCCTTTTTTTGCCTTCGTTTCGGCGGGCCGGATGGAACCACTTCGCGGGCCGGATCTGGCCAGCAGGCCGTAGTTTGGGCATCACTGTTCTAGAGGGTCAAAGTTAATAAAATAGTTATCAGAGATTGTTCTATGCTTCTGGAAGATACTATTTGAAAAAGTATAAATTAAGGGAAAAGGAGTTAGTCGGGGTCCTCGCACAGTAACGGTATTTGAAGAGCAGTAGTCCTCGCATAGTAGTAGTTTTATGTAGCGATGGTCCATAGTTCAATTTTATCTTTAGAAAGAAATAATACTAAAAGTCTGTTATTAAGAAGTTGTTTATATAAGTGAAGTTTTATTTTATATTGAAGTAGAGATTGAGGAAGTGTTTGTTCAAGAAAGTAGAAGCTGTATTAAAGTTTGTTGAAGAAAATGCTAAAATAGTTTTGTCTTCATTCTTATGAAGTATCAAGCCAATAATAATATCAATCCCCGGCATGTGACGATATACAGAATGTCACATCATTGACATAAAATAATTCGTCAGAATTAAAAGATAACAGAAATTGAATATAAAGAAGATTACTATGAGAGTTTGTGTGTTTAGGTAGAAGTTGGTGAAATCCATAACCAAGGCTTTAATTTTTCACCACCAAAATTTTTGGGCTGAATGTGTAGTGAGAGCAAGCCAGAAAATAATATTTACATTTTTAGTGTGTTTTAGCCCTTTAGCTCATAAAGCCCGTTAAAATGTATGTTTTGAAAGTTTATATCTAAAATAAAACTAATATTTTATTATTATTTCGTTATATTAAAAAAAGTATAGCCAATATATTTTGAAAAAAAAAAGATTTAAAACTCTCGTTTAATTTTACATGTTTACAAGACTGATAACATGGCTATGCGAAAATGTATTTTTTTAATATTGAAGTTAAATTTTCAAACAACTTTGGCTATAAGAATTATAGCGTTTAATATTAGAAATAAATTTAGTTAAGTCTGAATTCAGTTATCCCTCACCTTTATTTAAAAATGCTTTTAAAAATCGATTACGATAAAATTCTACTCGGGCATCTCTCTCTTCCCCATCCACCCCCCCATTTTCCTAACTGGTCCAGACAAGTGACAGGTTCATATTGTATTGAGAAAGCAAAAAGTATAATATTGCGCTAAACAAAAACAATGGGTGAAAACATTTCTAATCTCACGTTTTATGTTGTTGGTCTAGATCTATTACAAATTTAACTACATTACTAATCTCAACTAATTTATACAACTGCACTTCGTACACGTTTTTGTTATTTAAGTTAAGTAGTTTAATTTTTTTTTCTTGTTAAATAATCGTGTTAGGTTGGAGAAAATGATGCATAAAAGCAGAGGCGTCACTAGGCAGGTGCGGGGGGTGCGGTCCGCACCGGGTGACACCCGATAGGGGGTGACACCCAAGTGTAAAAAGGCACTTTTAAAAAAAAATAAAAAATACCAACTTTAAAATGTGACAGAAGCAAAATCATAAAGCTTAGAAATTGTTGAATAAAATTATTCTAAATGGGAAAACATCAATAGCAAGATTTTTTCTCTGATAAATAGTGGACGTTTAAGATAAGACCTAACATAGATCTCTGAAGTTGTAAGATATATTAACAGTAGCAATGGTAATGTTGAAATGACAGAAATATAGGATATTCCTCTAAATGTGGGCCAAATCTGGTGTATCAGTTCTGATAATTTAAAACGACTGAAAAGAGATGGGCTTATTGTATCGATATGATGAGCTCAGGGACATGGCAATGCAGCTACAATGTCAAGGATTCATGAAGAGGTGCAGGCAGTAATAAATGAAGAACAGAAAAGAAACTTGAATAGATGTGTACACCGTTTACTTAAGCTATGTGGCCCAAATTCTTAATCGGAAAATATTTTCTAATTATACTTTCTTGGTTCTCTAGAAAAAGGGTTTTCTTTCTTTGCCACTTATACTAATAGAAAGGATAATATAATTAATGACAGCGTGTCATATGAACATCTCGCTGGTGTGCTCATGGTGTTGCTGTTAGATCCATGAAAGAACGATTTTATGAAAGTGTGACGGCGAAAATCTTTGCCGTCTCTCTGAAAATACAAACACTAGAGGCGCAGCACAAATATGATTGCAGCTGTCTCTAAATACATGCATAACTTTCATTGCTTGACTTTTTTATTGGCAGATGTACTAAAAAAATAAACTAAACACAAAAGTACCTTCAAATTAAAGTGTTCATTATTTTCAAAGTGGTGGCTAAGCTCGAGCACTTAAACATTTACTCTACGAAATATGTGAAAAGTTTGCAGAAAATGTTATTAACCCTTAAAGTGCTGAGCTGTTTCACAATGAGTGCATACCAAATGGAATTACAATTATGGTGTTAAGAGGCTAAACTACCACACGCATTTTAAGGGTTAAGATAACTTAACACAAATCAAACTAGCATGTTAATGCAAAAGAAAAATACGTTTTAACAATATAAAAATATCAGGAAAGTATTCTTAAGATTTACTATTCAAATAGAGAGCAAGAAGTTAATACTGAGTACATCAATCTCTTTTATATTGGGCCTGAGGGCAAGATATGTGAACAGAAATACTAAAACTAGAATACTAGAATGCAGCAAAGTTTTGAAATATACGCAACAAAATGCTCAGACCAAACTCACCAGACTCTCAGAAATGGCAAAAAAAGACTGGACTTCTCATCAATAAAAAGAAAACAGAAGTTATGAGGATCAACCATAGACAAGAGAACCCAATCATGCTTCAGGGAGAAAACATCCTTGATACAGACCACTTCACCTATCTCGGAAGCAGAGTTAGCAAAGACGGTGGAGCTGATGATGATATACTAATTCGAATAAATAAAGCTAGGTTTGCCTTCTCAACTCTTCAAACAATCTGTCGCTCCAAGGCAGTATCTCTACATAACAAGATAAGAATCTATAATACTAACGTTAAGTCTGTTCTCCTTTACGGTTCTGAAAAATATGGAAAAGCTCCAAACTTTTGTTAACAGATGCCTACGCCGGATATTAGGAATTAGGTGGCCAGAAAAGATAACCACTATCGATTTGTGGAAAAAAAACAAGACAAAAGCCCATAGCACAAGACATTACCAAACGAAAATGGAGCTGGATAGGACACACCCTGCGAAAACCAGCTACCAATGTTGCAAGGCAGGCTCTTGACTGGAATCCACAAGGAAAGAGGAAAGTGGGCAGACCCAAGCAAACCTGGAAGAGGTCAGTCATCAGTGAAGCTGAGAGTACTGGAATGACATGGGAGCAGATGAAGAAAGCTGCTCAGAACCGAGTTCGGTGGAGAGGTGTTGTTGCGGCCCTATGCTCCCCTGGGAGTACACAGGATTAAGTCAAGTCATTCTTAAGATTTACTATTCAAATAGAGAGCAAGAAGTTAATACTGAGTACATCATTCTCTTTTATATTGGGGCTGAGGGCAAGATATGTGAACAGAAATAATAAAACTAGAATACTAAAATGCAGCAAAGTTTTGAAATACGGCAACGAATCTCTAACAGCCTTTGAATTAAATGCATGTTTACAAGACGTCATGTGAAAAGAAGCTTTGCAAAACTAAATTTAACTAACAACTTTCTATTATTAAAACATTAACAAACAACGTTCTCTCATTAAAACATCAACTAACAACGTTCTCTCATTAAAACATCAACTAACAACATTCTCTCATTAAAACATCAACTAACAACCTTCTCTTATTAAAACATCAACTAACAACGTTCTCTAATTAAAACATCAACTAACAACGTTCTTTCATTGAAACATTAAGTAATAACGTTCTCTCATTAAAACATCAACTAACAACGTTCTCTCATTAAAACATCAACTAACAACGTTCTCTCATTAAAAATCAACTAATAACGTTCTCTCATTAAAAATCAACTAACAACATTCTCTCATTAAAACATCAACTAACAACGTTCTCTCATTAAAACATTAACTAATTACGTTCTCTCATTCAAACATTAACTAATATCGGTCTCTTATTACAACATCAATTAACAACGTTCTCTCATTTAACAACATTAATTAACAACTATTTTTTGAAATCAAATCAAGTAGCTCTGTCCATTGAAAACGATGTAGCAAGATATATTGAGTTTAAAGTTTTTTTTTATAAGTTTTCTAATTTGAAATCTGAAAAGGAAATTTAAATATTTATTTTCTAAAGTTATTGTAAACTTTTATATGTTAAAAAAATTCTTTAAAAAAGTTTTGTACCTATCAATATACTTTTCATTAAGTTGCATTTTTCATTAGTTGTCCTCATGAAACTACCACTATATGTGATTATAATATTCAAAAGTTTCCATTTAGAGCTGTTTAATGTTTACTTAGGAAAGCATGCTCAGTTGGTTTTTAATTTCTTTCTATTTAAAAAATCGTAGATGTTAATATGTAATGATTAACTATAATATGTACGAGAAAAAAACATAATCGATACTCTTTTAAACTTTGTGGAGCAGCAATCAACGGACTGTATTATTGCGCAAGAAAAATCAACAACTGAACAACGATAGTTTTTTATTTGATAAATAAGTGGAACGCTGGTGGGGGGGTGACACCCTGATTTTACAGTACCGGGTGACACCCACCCTAGTGACGCCTCTGCATAAAAGTATTCTCTATTCTCTGCAATTATCTTGCAACTGACAATACAGGGCCATTAGAAATAGTCATGTAGAGTTGTGCATCGCACTTGGAGCCCTTCTACCGACCTGAATAAACGGTGCACACCTCGCATAAACAAATCTGTCTGACCGGGGGTGAGACTCGGGGTTAAACTCATATTTAATTTGACGTTTACTTCCAGTGGCACGGACAATCCGGACTCGCGGACAAGAGACACAGCCGGAGGCCGCGTACACCGGGGCTCCCGCCAGTTTCCTTTGTTCCATCAGGCTAAATGTGCGGGGCGAGCCATTTATGTAAAAGTCCCTTGAGGGACAGCGCTTAGACTTTGACAGATCGCTATGGGAGCTCTTTTATATCCCCGCAGAGTGCAATGAGGTTTCCCTGGCACTCCCACGGGAACTTTGTTTTGATAACCTTTGGCTTAGTAGTCACCTCTCACGACCGTTTCCACCTGGGCGCAACTGTGAGGCAGAGCAGCGTGCCCGGGCAATACAGGGCCAGACTGTGACATTGCATGTCCCCCCTCCCCCCAACTCTTTAAAAGGCTTTATTGGAAATACACTTAATGCTTTTGTATTGACACATTTCTCTATTTAGTAAGCGATTTTTATTCACAATTTCTTTCACTTTGTGGAGGCCCCTCTTTGAAAATAAAGCTTTGGGTTACTTTACTATTTGTACTGCAGTCTTTTAGGCCCTGAGTGACCGTAATAAAACAAAAAGCAAGCCTAACAGACTTAAGTACCGCAGATAAGTACCTACTAGATAAACTCATAATGTCTAGTATCTAATCTTTGCAGTTCAATAACAAATTTATAAAACTATCTTTAATTACATTGCATTAATGTACAACTAACTCTTTTTTGAGAGTCATAAATTGTTGGAGTACCTGGTTTAACAATAGTTATAAATTGCTGGAGTACTTGGTTTACAGTGATAAGTGAATAGAATTCCCCCAGCTTTGAGTGTTGCATGGTTAATTAGGGAAGAATAAATACTGCTAGTCTAGTTTTATATCGATTATAAAGCATACGTCTTTCTCTTTCTACGACTTGTTATTGATTATTGAGACAAATATTTGTAAATAATTATACATGTTCACATTATTCTATAAATGGTTATAAAATTGGCTTTTCAAAAAACCTTATGTAAATATGAATGAAATTTATTACTGAAAATCTTTTTAATAAGTATCACCCATTCCAACAATAATTTGAAAATTTCCCTCGGCGAA
>JADKLZ010060838.1:0-12013 GCA_021533235.1 Biomphalaria straminea | reverse complement strand
ATACAGTACTGTGAAAACGGGTTTACCCGATTTGTTAAAAAGTTTCGTTCATTTATAGAAATAACTTAAGGTATTTTTTATTTTTATTTTAGCCCTTCATTTTGTGTGGGGGGGGCATACACTTTATATTTATCAAGATTTGTCGTACGGTTTTGATTTCTATGCGGGACATAAATACACATGTACTCCTTGCATTCTAGTCTATATATCAGATTATATTTCTATACATTGGGCAAAACAGCTAGGTCTCTTATCATCACACTACAAAGATATTAGGAGAACTCAATACTTACTTTAAACGTACAAACTAAAGGGAACTAGCTTCTATAGAACATTTAAAAAGAGACATTTTTTTGTTTGATCACTCAGGTAAAGTCAAGGTACATTGAGGATAGGGATTTTTGAGGAATTGAGGTTATATTCATCTCTTTACCTGAGATTAAACAAGATTGTCCTTGCTGGATCGACAGCATAAACAAAAGGCCAGAAGAATGACCGATATCTATTGGATCAGAGAAGACATTGGTTTGGTCACGTGACATGGCGATCCAATCATACACTGTCATAGCTATGTTTAACCCTTGGCTTCTCTTCCATTTTAACTCCATATCTTTGTTAGAATACTTACGATGCATGTGTCAATATAAATAAAAGTGTCTGTGCATGTCGTTTCTTAAGTAAAGCGATCTTAGACTAGTAAGGAAACAGATTGTGTGACACTTGTGTTATGGTCAATTAGTAACTTGGTCTTGGTCATAAAGAAATACTTTAATATGAGCTTCTTTTTCCTCGTCATTTTCGTGTTGGAGCGTTCAGATGACTAGACCAATATATGAGATGAACTGCGCAGTGGCTTCCAGATCAGGGAGCTCTTCAAATAGTTTTCTTTCTATTGGGGTGTTTTGGGGACAGTGTCTTGAGTAATGCAGGTGTTTGATGGAGAAATAATTGCCTATAAATATTTATCCAGAATTACAGTGAATAACTTTATGGTGTTTGGGTTCTTGAATTTATTTTTTTTTATTTTTTATTTTTTTTTATGCTCTCGAAATGTTCAAAACAGTTTATAAGGTAGATAGTAATAGTCCTATATTATTATTGTGGACAATATTGTCAAAGAGGGGAAAAGATCGTCTCTCGAGACGTAAAATGCCACAGACACAGATTGTCAATAAAACATTGTAAGTCAACGAAACTGTTCAGAGAGTATTGATGAACAATTGCAATTCAGAGACAAAAGAGCTCTTACCTCAATGAAAAAGATGGCAATGCCCACTCCAATGAAAGCCCACTTGTGGTCCAGAACTGTGTTGATTATGCTCTTCACACAGCCCTGGGGAATATTTGCTGAGATAAGTAAATAGTTCATTACCTAATTAAAGATCTACTCGTCTAAGTGAAGACCTAATTTGGAGATTTTCATATATGGTGTGTAAATCATAAATAACCAGACTTCTGATGTATCTGATTAACATAAAATAGAGTGTTTTAATAACCTATATATTATAAAACTTATACCATAATTCTGCGTACCTCATAGCACACTAAAACACAAAGACAATTTTTTAAAATTGTGTAGTCTGTAGCTCAAAGTAATTTGAATATTTAATTGGAAAAAATGTGAAACCTCGTACTGTCTTCCTTGAATTGATTTAGTTTAACTATTAATAAAATAAATCCGCTACCAAATTTTCATCTTTTTAATATGTGATATCGTTTTAATATGTAATATCTTTTTAGTTTACTTTATACTTTATATATCACCCCCTTATTGCTCTATAATCGTTTAGTTTTTTCCATTTTATTGCCCAAATAATGTAAACCGGATAGTAACAATTCAAAGTCAACACAGTGGAGTCTATTGTGTTAAACAGTTATTATAAAAGTAGCCAATAGTTTATAAGTACGTAGTATTAAAGTAAGGTGATATAGATATCGCACTCTTGTATTTAAAAACGTATTCACTATACAAAATAGTTTACCTTATCATAGGATTCCTGGTATGGAGTAGTCAAACACTTGTCACTGGTAGTAAAGTCAGAAGCAGAGATGGATTTTTTCGCTTCAAAGTCAAATTTTGTGCAGCAGGTTATCGGAACATAGAAATTGGAACCTTTATATTGCGCTGGTCTTTCATTCGCATAGAAGGTTGTGGTGTAGTTCAAGAAGTCGTCTCTACCCTTTACACCGCAGCATTTAAACTGTAAAACAAAATAAATTACTTCGATATTTTAATTCATCAAATCATGCACTTATTATTAAACAAGTGGGGGGGGGGAGGGAATAATTCAAATACGATCCATTAATTTAAAATACCAGACCTGCATAATTATAACGTAGATCTACCAACTAGTTGCTAAATTTATGATACAGTACTTCATATCGTCAATAACTGTAGGAGTACGTAGGCAGTACATATTTTGTTGGCTCTGAATGTTGCAGCTTACAACTTCCTAGCGTTATATTTATATGTATGTTTTTTAGTATTTTATATTTCATTAACATTAAGTTTTTTTTACTTAAATTATAATCGAATAGACTAAAATGTTCCTTCTTCCCTAGTGCTATTAGAGCATGGAATGGGTCGCCTGAGCTAGCCAGGAAAACCAGTGACTTATCAGAATTTAGGTCATTGGTTAATATGCATGACGTGTAGAACTATAGAATGTTATTGTATAAGAGTGGTAGAGTATCGTCTGTATATAAGATAAGATTAAATAAGTAAACTTTGTGAAACATTCTTGGTTACCCCGAGAGAGCATCATACATGAAATCATTACTTTTTTATATGATTAAAAACATCCGTAAGAAAATTAGATTTTCACATATTACGAATTTTGCAAGTGATTTTTATATAAGGTAAGAAAAAAAATATTTTAAAAAAAGAGCAATGGGACATTACCTCTTTGAATACAATACTCCATGCTCTAGAAATATCATCAGTGCTGTTTTCTTTATAGTTTTTAAGTGTCGTTATTAGGGCTTTATCAGTTTCGTTCTCAACCTATAAAATAAAAGAAAAACAATTTATTTGAAACTCGTGATTCAAATGTAATTAAAATTCAGCTAAATCGAATTAGAGTTTTCATCACAAATATTAGTACTGTCTAAAATGGAATATTTTTTTCAAGAACTCATTTTTCTTACCGGAATCATTACCCTAAATAATAATACATTTAATCGTATTTACAAAACAAGTCATAACATATAAGTTATTGTTATAGCATTAATTACTATACGAGAGATCAAATGATAATTTCGTTTTATCTAGATAAAATTAAATCATTTTAGCTACACCAAGAGTTTAAATTTAAACAAAAGTTTTTGAAATGAATTTATTTTCAATCACACATTGTATGGGAACCAACTGGTTACGTCTGCGCTGCTCTGTCGAAATTTGTAGGTCACATCTGGGACTGCGTATCCACATGAAATTCTGCTCTCTTCGTTAATCTTCGGACTCGAAGACAAGCACTAGCATTCATTCTATCGTTAATATTGCTACCTAAGCTAATTATTATTAGTAGTAGTAGCATTCGTTTGTTGCAGACTATTAGGGGCGGATAACACAAAAATCAGCATTGAGAAGAATCTTAGTATAATGGGTGGGAGTCTTTAAGAATATTATCAAATTCTATTCAACCCAACAGATTTTTATCACACTTAAAATACTAAGTAACCCATCCAGTAAAGAGATGTAAATACTTGAAAGTTGGGTAATTAGACAGATAGTGGGAATAAAACCTGGTGATACCAACTGAAACGTTTGTAAGTTTACTCACGTCTGATGATTTGACGCCGACCACAATGACAACTGCAATCTCTGCGAGGAGTATGATGATGACGACAATGCCATACTGAAAAGAAACACAAATTATTATTATTATTACAGCTTTTATATAGCTCTACTTTTCATGCTTATAGCATGCTCAGAGCGCTTTGGTCCAATCTCATCTGTGGACCAGGGGGCGGGGAGGGGGGTATATAGGAGTTGGTTGTGTGTTGCCCGAGTTGGGTGTCTTCTTATCTTATCTTATACAATGCAGACGTTACTTCATAGGTAGCCAAGCCAAGCGCACTTAGCCACGCTTATAAAGAACAAGTATTAGTAAAGCAAGAGAAAGAGGTGATTACATGGCGCTGTGATTTGGAAGCTGATGCCAAGCAGATGAGCAAGAGGGAAGAAGAGCCTCGCCCAGACGTATGGAGGAAGCTGCTTGGTGGCCTATGCCCCTGACGGGACCACAGCCAGGGATAAGATGACTAAGTGTCACAAACTCTCTTCCTCTCTAGTGGTTGTTGACGTCACGATCTGTTCTTGTGATGTTGTTAGATGTCGCTAGCTGTTAGGAGAGAAGTCTTGTGTTGCCGGGGATTGTATTTTGAAATATAATATTGAACTATGACGATCTAGGATTCAACAGAGTAAATGCCTTCATAAAACAACTCAGGAACCTTTATTAAAACTCAACATAAGTACAGCTATGTGCAAATATATCTCAATGAAACAAGAAGCTGAACAAAGAATATATTTCTGTAAATTCTAGAACTACAAAATAACATGCGACTTAACTCAACAAAATATAGGCTCCAACTGAATTAATTTCAGTTCTCTGGGCGGAAGTTGTCATCAGACTCGTTTTGAATTCATTCTCTCAACCAACCACATAGACGTCTCTATGTCATGTGACTGATGTTCTGACAAGCTAAAAATAACTCTTTGTTTCTTTTTTTGTTGACCTTGCCTTTTGCAAAACAACATATGTACGTGACACTAAGAATAGCTGAGTCAGTTTATAATATTGAGAACGCTACTTTACAATGTTTACATTTTTGAGATATTTGGCTAAGTGGCTAAAGCAACTTTTTTTGCTTCTTCAGGGGGGGGGGATTAAATTTGAATCCCGTTGAAGACTAGATTTGCCTACAGTATGCTTTACACTGAGTAGAGGTATTCTAGGTGATGTTCTCTGTTATATTTCGGTACACTAAGGCTGACTACGCCAGTTATTTTTGAAATTCTAGTCAAGCCTAATTTACATTTTTTAAAAATATTTTTTACTCTAAAAAATTGTAACTGTCAAACTATAGTTTTCCCCGTCTAGCCAACGAGTTAGAATTAACTGTTAAATTTCTCGGAAAATCGTTAGAGGAGTTTTTGGGATCAGCTGTCCAGTTTCCTGGATCCAAGTTCCATTAAGGGGTGACTTCGATAGACGTATTGCAATAAAAGTGAATTCCTAAATTATCGAATTTCTTATTACGGCTATTAGACGGAACTGCTCTTACCAGGACAAGGAGACACTTGACTTTGCAGCAGGCTCCGATACATCCGGTGATGGCGATGACTACGATGATAGCGCCGAAGATGATGGCGCCAAGAGCAAGGGCTTCACCAGCGTTTTTGATGGCTGCGTTATCGTCTGCAATCTTAAGCAAATCGCTGACCTTACTCCAGGCTCCTCCGACCTTGAAAACGATTCCTGCCACCAAGGCCGCTAGACCAAAAAGCTGAAGAATACATAAAAGAAAATGTAAGATACATAATAAAAATAAAAATAATAATAATAAAGGGAATACGCTGAATTTCGTCTCCCTTTAACGAAACTCGACCCTGCTTGCTCCAGAGAATAAATACTCGTTCTTTTCTAACATAACAATAATAATAATACTAATTGAAAAAAAATATAAAAAGAAAACCCTCTACCGTTATGCGTTATCGTTATGCGTTATCGCGTAACTCTATATCATAATTTAAGAAACACTGAGTTGGAAAAACAACGAAAATATGGGAACCTAGGCTTGGAGATTAAGCGTTTATGGAAGTTGTCTTAAACAACTATATACCCCATTTTATATCAACCGAGGAGATTATAACAACTGACCTCAGAGATACCTTTTAGGCCCTTAACATTTCTAGGAACATTCTCTTTGTCAGAGTGGGCTACCTGCCACAACACTAAAAATTTCGTTAGTGGAAACTGATAAACGGACTACGATCAATTTTGTTTCTCTTTAACGAAACTCGACAATGGCAGTGCTAGAGAATGACTATTCGTTTGTTCCTAACAGAATAATAATAATCCTATACTCTTAAGCGAGCAATTCTTGTATATATATTTCTTCTATTTCGAAAACGGCTCTAACGATTTTTTTAAAAATTTCAACCTATCTAAATGTTAGTGAGAAAAAAATTCTCAACTAATTGGCCACATCGGGAAAACTCGAGTTTGACCGTTATATCGGTTTGAAAAATGTCTCATTATGGAAAAATTTATTTTGGTTTGAAGGTTTTATGAATGACATGGAGAATTTATGAATGAAATTTTTTCCCACGATGTCAAAAGGAAAAAAAACTTGACACCGCTTACGTCACTAGGCTCACAGCAAGAGAAGGAAAAAAACTTGACACCTCCTACGTCACTGGCTTACAGCCGTTCACTAAAGCAACAAGTTTAATCGATGAATGAATAGACACAACATTTTGCGCACCGTAATTGAAGGTTTAGTTCCGTGTCTGCGTTCATTTTTAACTGAACAGCAATCAAGAACATGCGTTTGTCTGAGATTCTTCTCTCATACAGGATACTGCTCTGTCAAGAGTAACTGTCGGACTTAAAGAATTCCCTCTATACAAAGGCCAAGGATACATATTTGAGCCCAACAGAAAATTTGCTGCCGAGGGCAGACAAGACGCGAAAAGAAAATCTTAATCGACCACCGGAGGACAATGGTTATGCTTGCCCTGGATGTGGCAAAATATATCCACTGAACAAGATATCTAGCTAGCGGTCAACGAGTTTGCTATTCTGCAGCCACTTTTGATTTAACTATAAACCTCAGTAAAAAAAAACTTTAGGTTACCGTTAGGGTGTGGTAAAGAAAGGCCCAGGAGATATCTGAATGGAGGGATGTGTAAAAGCAGGCCATTTCCTTCCATAGGCTGTAGCACGAGTAGCAGTATTATATAACCTTTCTTAGTATAAATTATTTAACCGAGCAAGGCTCGGCCACCTGATATTAATAATAAATAATAATAATAATGGCCTAAACTGCCCACAGGTTGTGACGTTGCAGATCAGTGTGGAGTTCTTCTATAATGAATGGTCTCGCACCAACTCGTACTAATCATTTGAATGAATTTAAGTCTCCAGCGGAACGCACTGAAAATGCTTCTAATTAATAACATGAATTGGAAGAAATAAATAGTTGAGTTCTTATATAAATTTTGTCTCTAATAGTAAACCCAAGTCACTTTCTTCTCTTTGACATTTTCATGTGGCATCAAATTAGTTAGGAAGCCAAGTGCTTTAACCACGCTTCCCCATTTCCTCTTTACATCTGACCCAATCCTATAGGTCTTGTACTTTACTTTAATTAATTTTTTTTATTCTAAGGTTTAACAAACAACAATAAGCGTGAAGAAATATATTGCATTGTCTCAACACGCTTTATTAAAGCCCTTTATAAGCCTCAATGTAAATCGCGTAGACAAGTACTATTAAATACACGTACCACAGGGGTTCTCAATTTGTGTGTCGCTACCCTTTGGGGGGGGGTCGTATGACGATTTGCCAGAGGTCACCTAAGATCAACTAAAATATGGATTGTTTTTCGTCTTTTCTTCTATTGCTGTGTTTGTGTGTGTGTATGTGTGTGTGTGGGGGGGGGTTTGCGGCAGAGTGGCGGATTGTAAAAAGGGGTCGCCGAGCTTAAAAGGTTGAGAACCGTTGACGTACATCATAGATTGTAATGTATTTCTTATGATTTCATTAGGGGCTAAGCTCTTCATTAGTGAAGAGAAATTTTCATATCATGAGATTTCCAATTATGTTTTTTTTAAATAGCTTAGACTTCTACTTGAAGGATAGGAATTACTCATAACATTTACAATATGCTATATATTAATATTAGTTTATTAAATCAATGCAAAAGATAAAAAAAAATATCTGCCAGAAAGCCAAGGAAACGGACTTTTCCTGGTCTGAAAACCTTTATAAAATGTTACGACGGCATTTTTTTTTACTCAGGAAGTCAAAAAGAGTTCTGTACACATTTAACCAATATAAACAAATCTTCATATTCACCTTCTGGCCAATACTGTATAGAAGAGACGATAGTTATAGGAATTAGATAGGTGAAAAAAAGGTTCTTACGCCAACACTCTGTGATAGTTTTAAGAGGCTCAGAGAATCTTATTGAGACCACTGCCCGAAAAATGTTCTGGTGCCAATGATATGATGTTTTGGCTAGGATTTATCGTTCTTGGTATTATTGTAACTCTTAAATAGTATATTTTTGAATTTTTCTAAATGGTTAATTAAACAGATTTTTACGTGATATACATAGAAACAGCTTGTCACGTGATAGACATGGAAACAGATTGTCACGTGATACACATGGAAATAGATTGTCACGTTATATTGTCACATAGAAACAGAGCTTTGGGCTGTGTAGTTGTGAAATGTGTGTCTTAGGTATTCGTGGATTTGTGGCTCTGTGGTGTGTGGCTGCGAAATGTATGTCTGTGGAAAGAGAGCATGTGGAGAAATTTGGTTATGAGTTTTCTAGTTGAGTAGAATATCTTCTCCCAGATACAATCGGTTATGTTAACAAAGATAAAGATTTAATCAGAGCGCACTAACCATGAGAGACATGCCACACAAAAGAACAAACGATAAAAATCTAAGACTATTTGCAGAAATGTGTTACTAATATAGTAATAAAGTATCTCCCCTCATCTAAATAGCCTTCAGTGTTTGTTACTTAAATAGCGAATAGTTGTAAAAGTGGAGTATTTTATTTAAAAAAAAAACTGCTTGCATAGGTAATTTAAAAAAATAGATTTTTCGTTTTCAGAAAATAAAAAAGTAGCAGTTGCATCAGAACTTTAAATGGCCTAAAATATTGTGTCTCCTGATTTTCACTATCTTTTCTAGTTTACGAGATCTAAACGGGACAGACGGACGGACAGACATTCCACACAAAACGTATAGCGTCTACGCGTCTTTTCCTCTTTCGGGGGCCGCTAAAACACCCTCGCTACACTTACGTATTCGTTTTTAAAATGCATGAGATTGTATACCTTACTTTAAAATAATAGCGCCTACTTAAAGCAAAGTTTCCGTTTCAGACCATACGATCTACATACAGATGATGTAAATGGCATTTATTTATGTGGCCCACTCTTTACGAGGGTGTCATGTGGTCAGCACAACAATTAACCATCTTTACTTTCCCCTTCTATTGTCAGGTACACAATAGGGTGGGCTTAAATGCGCCTTTAAGATTCCGAATCTAAAAAATCCATTCACCAGAGCTCGAACCTCCACCCTCAATTCATAAAAACTGTTATTTTCAATTTCTTAATATTCTTCAAAGTTGCCTTCTCCTAAACACCATAGTAGCAGCCTCTTTATCATTACAAAAAAAAATGTCCGCCATGCCCTACTGTCAGGGGTGGCTTGTGGCTACATCTTGAATCAAAGAGACCACTTGCTTAAAATAACTAAACAAATTTCTAAGCGACATAAATCTAATAAAAATTGTTGGCCACTTACCAGGAAGATGAGGTTGATGGTCACTACTATAATCTTCGAACATGTTTCTCCTGCAGACATTTTAAAATCCTTTTCTCGATTGCTCTTGAAAATGAAAAAAAATGGAAATCAACTATCCTCCACACCTGTAGACAAGAAATAGGTCTATATAAATATTTACAACTATATTAAGTTGAATTTATCGCAAACTACTGGGATATTTGGAACGAAAAGCCAAAACAGGAACATAATCTATCTTTTTTTATTTATATAGACATAGATAATTTTACGCTATTATTCTTTTTATCTACAAATATTTAAAATTATTACAAAATTAATTTAGAATATTGTACACCACTGACGAAATCCCACAGAAAAAGATATCCCAGTTTAGCGTTGAGAACCTAGAACTCTAAGAATAGTTTTAAGGATGTAATTATATATCTATCTACTGCGTTTAGACATCTACCTTGCTTTACGTTTAAGCAAATCGCCGCTAACTGAGCAAGTAATTCACCGCGTCTCCTGTAATTTATACCACGCGCTGACGAAGAATAAAATAATCTCGCGCCCTGGTCAGATGACTAGTGTGTCATTTGTCTAAAAATAGAAAAGACTTGCGTGGTTGAATGAGAATATAGAAGAGAATGGCCACCATTGGCAGCTACCTGAGGTAGTTTGGAAATCTTTTGTGAGTGTATGTTTGAGTGTGTGTGTGTGTGAAATAATAGAGAAAAGACAACAATGAAGTTATATTGACACATAGATAATTTGGTTTGAGAGACTATTTCTCAAGCAACACTATAAATATGCACAAACATATACACCTCGCTGAATCAATTTTTAAGCCGGAAAATCAATATTTCTCCATTACTTGATTATTTATGCTCACTTTCTACCTCGAATAACCTCTCTCTCTCTCTCTCTCTCTCTCTCTCTCTCTCTCTCTCCTTCTTCCTCTTTGTTTTTTGTCTTGCGTGTTCTATTACAATTTCAAGGAGCAGACACAAGAGATTGGGAGATAGTTGTATCGTAGCTGGGAAGATGTTTCCTGAAGAAAACTTTAAAGATACTTCCTTCTCCCTTAGACACAAAGAGGCTAGACCAATTACCAACTACCTTTTGTGCTTTAGTGTTTCATACATATAACTTATAGTGCCAGACTGTTCAAGACTTTCCAGACACTGAGCCTCACCCTTAAAAATGGGGTGGGGGGTATCTAAACACTTAAAAAATAAATGTTAAAAATATGCATATCCATAAAAAAATAATGGAAAAGAGATGAAATTTAATAGTAGCTCGACGTAATTTCTTTCGACACAAGAATGGCGTGATTTTAGTTTAGACTAATTTTATTATTAAGTGAATTTACATTAAACCTTAAGGAGTGATGGGGCTTTAACCCAAAATCTGCCCAAATTCCGAAACCCCTTTATCAGTTACATAGAATCAATAATAAAAAAAAATCAGCAATCTTGTTAAAAAATATACAACTTATTGTAAAATGTTTATGTATATTTGATTAAAGATGAACAATTTCTTTTATTCTGTTTGTGTGTTCAGGTCTTTCTTTCTGTTTCATTTTTTTTGTTGTGTTTATCTATTTTTTTCTCTGTTCATCTCTTACTTATGTACTCATGTCTTTAGTGTATATATATATATATATTAAAGTGTCTCCCTAATAGGTCATAAGCTGTCCCAGAAACCAGAGTAACCTTCCACTCATGGTACAAAGGAAACTCACTATTGTAGTAGATGAATGTATGTTTTTTTTTAAGAAATATTTTTCTATTGTTCACTGTATTCCCATTGGCCTTAGTCACGTACAAAAAAAAAACAACAAACATAACAAAACAAAACCTAACAAACATAACACAGCAGAGACACTATAGGTACTGTGGCATGTTCTTAGCTGGCCTTGAGCTAGGTAGTCTACCTTCCACAGAAGTTTTGACAATTATGTAAATGCGTTTTTGTTGTGGGTAAAAAAAAAGGGGGGGGAGCGGCAGGAAAGTGTATGTGTTTTTGTTGCTGTTGTCTAAACATTTTTTTTTTTTTGTTTTAAAATTAATCCTAACTCTCTTAGGAAAGAAAATAGAATATCAATACAACAGTCGACAATCAACAACGAGTGCTACTTAAGAAAATAGTCACACACACACATCCTTCTCTGTTACTGTTACGTCAACAGTGTGTTGTTATTTTTGTGCAATCAGTAGTGAGACCATATGACTCACTTGTTTGTCGTAGTCCTAAAAGTTAAGCACACAGGACAATACAACTAATCAGGGCACATGTGTTACTCGGTCACGTGACAGCCTGTTTGTTTTGTTTTTTTCCTGGCTATTGTAGTCGCTCTTCACTAAGAAGCTTATTATGTTACTAGGTCAAGCGACGAAGCGTAGATCCGTTAGTTTCTGTTAGTTATAGTGTTTTATCTTTATTTAAGATTGGCGTTCACATTAATGACAATA
>JADKLZ010060833.1:0-10622 GCA_021533235.1 Biomphalaria straminea | reverse complement strand
ACCGAACCCGAACTTTAGACCTGACCGAACCGAACCGAACCCGAACTTTAAAGTTGCTTGGTACGAACCGAACCGAACGAACCCTCCTTTTCTTAGCCGAACTAATTTTGCAATTTGTTCAATCCTTTCTAAAATATATCTTCTTTTAATAATAATAAGACCAAGTCCACCAACCAGGCCACGACTTTTCACTTATCTCTCCTTGATCGGGCAAAGATAAACAAACAGTCACCTACAGTGGCCTTAGGCGCCGGCCGCGCCGGATGCCCGACTATCAAGGTCGACACCACCTGAGCTTTATACTTCATTCTTTTTTCCACCCCAACCCACGTTTCTCTTTAATGGAGAAGATTATTCCTGTCAACACGTGTCGTAACATTTGAAGGTGCGACTTTTATCACTAATTAGACAATTAGACTTCGCCCACGTGATAGATGACCCTTAGTCTATCGCAGTTCCTATTTCCGGACCAATATAAGGTGGACCATTCTTTTCAGGCCTTTACAGTCCATTACATTGACCATAATTATTGCCTTACAAACAAATGTATTGGACTATTTGAGTTTACCGAGTAAGTTACCATCCCATAATTTCTATTTTAAACATAGAGCAGATGACATCCAGAGCAGACATGAGTCTATCCCTCTATATAGCGATACAGCTAATAATGTTTACATATGACTATATACAGCGTTTAGTGTCATTAAGAGAGCTCGTAATGCGAGCAGCCAATCATAGTGAGAGGAATATGGGGGGAGGGATGCAGAGACAAACTGTTTGTATTGCAGGCCTGGGGTTTGGTTCCCGATGTTTATGTCGGAGAAATCGCGCGGTAGGCACTCTAAATTGAATCACTGTAAGGCGCTTACTAGATGTCACATAATTATGAAAGGTTAAGTCACCGTAAACATATGAGAGTATTGATTACGACATAGTCAAATGGTGATTGTTGAGAAGATTATGTCATATGTCGAAACAGATCAAACTGTCTAGCAGGACGCCTGGTCTAAGTTAACTTACTACGGTGTCAAACTGTAGTCTATAGAAAATGTTGACCTGACGCCTAATTGCAAAATATATAATTAATTGTTTGTAAGACTTATCTAGTCCAAGTCACTGCTAAGTCAGAGGTTCTAAAACGTTTTGACCGGAGGACCCCTTTGTTCAGTCATAACTTGCCCACGGACCCCTGAATGAAAAAGCTACTATAGGCATAACATATTGTGACGTTTCTCTCTGTCACATGCCGAGGATTGTAAATAATAATTTGATAAGCTCAATAAATGAAGACAGAAATACTTCTGTAGTTTCTCTAACAAGCTTTAATGACTTCTTCTGCTTTCTTGAACAACAACTCAATCTAAATCTTGAATAATAAAACTTTACTTATAAATAAATATCACTTCGTATAACATTTTTACTCTCTGATAACTAATTTAGTAACGTTTAACTTCTGGAAGCTGACGTGTATATTTTTTTCCCTTAACCTCTTTCTACGATTGGCTATTCTAAAATTAACTTGTTTACGCTGGACTCGGTGGAATAGTCAGTTTTTTCTTTTGCGATCATTGTCATGTCAGTTAAACCATGTCAAGTCCATTTTGGCTGATGCAAAGCAGTTTGACAAACTTGAGCAACTAAACAATGTAAATGAAAAAATGTTAAGTGACGTTGTTGAATTTTTGCATCCGTTTCACAAGGCTACTGTGCAACTGTCTCATGACAATGTGCCGACAACCCCTGATGTATGGCCGATGCTATTTCATCTTCGGTCACTCTGTAAGATCAATGGTTCAGACAGTGACAGTATGCGTGATTTGAAGGCAGCTTTTCTGTCCAGCTTGGAGGAAAAATATATTATTCACCCACTGCACCAACTTTCAACTATTATTGTGCCATCTTATAAATACTTGACTTTTGTGAATGCAGAAGATCGTGAAACTGTTTATTCGGAGATGCGTAAAATGGTAGACAAGTTTAAGACTTCTTCAACACACCAGGTGGAATCAAAGCACTCAGACGTTGCATGTATAGACAGTTGTGGCGAATGCAGTCATTCAGATCAACCACCTCTTACCAAAAAGAGAAAAGTTGACCCTGAGTCGTTTGATTTACTGTCAGACTTTAAGACAGCAGTTACTCCATTAGCTAATGCTGATAGTAATAACACGAGACATTAACTTGAAAAATATTTGGCACTGCAAGTGACTGACTGCAACACATTGGAATTTTGGAAAGAGAATGATTGTGAACATAAGCTTTCAACGATGGCATCGATCGCTAAAAAGTTGTTGGCTATTCCCGCTACAAGTACTGCCAGCGAAAGAGTATTTTCAGTTTGTGGAGTGACAATGAGAATGAGTGATCGCAGGTCTAGGCTTAACCCAGAAACATTACAAATGCTGACATTTCTCAAGTACAACATGCAACCCTGATTGCTTAACTGACCTTAGGATATTTTTGATACCATTATATGCATATAATATCCTATCGTTATTCATCACATTTACTGTTATTATATTTTTGTGTATATAACTGAAGCAATTTTTAGTTTGAAGTTGCAATAGCTAACATGTTTCAAATAATTTGTTTTATGTAAAAGTTCAAATGAAAGTGTTTTAGATAATAAATTGCATTAAACCTTATAACTTAATTTTGTAATTAGATAATTTCATAACATCGAACCGAACCGAACCCGAACTTCAGACCTGACCGAACCGAACCGAACCCGAACTTTAGACCTGACCGAACCGAACCGAACCCGAACTATACTCGTCATCGAACCGAACCGAACACGAACTTAAATCTGACCGAACCGAACAGAACCCGAACTTTAAAAATTGGGTTCGATTCCCATCTCTATTCTAGACTGACAGTCACTGACTAGACTAGACCATTATTCATTATTGATTGTAGTGGATAATATTTATAATTAATATAATAATAATAGGCTTGTCTTCGAATCCGAAGATTAGTGAGGAATACAGTGTTTCCCGTGGCTGTGCAGTCCCAGCTGTGACCTACATATTTTGCCACATCCAGGGCAAGCAAAACCATTGTCCGCAGGTGGTCGGTTTAGATTTTCTTTTCCTCGTCTGCGTTTGTCCTCGGCGGCAGATTTTCTTTTGGTCTCAAATGTGTATCCCGCGGCCTTCGTGAGTGACCTCCAGCTGTCTCGTTCCGACGCCGCATGCAGCCAGGTGCTCTCTTCTATGTCAGCCAAGCAAAGTTGACGCCTAAGCTGGTCTTTGAAGCGTTTCCGTGGGGCGCCTCTGTTACGTCGACCACCTTTTAGCTCACCAAAAAAGACTGCCTTTGACATACGTTCGTCTCCCATACGGGATATGTGCCCTGCCCAGCGTAGCTGTCGGACCATAATAAGTTCCTCTATATTGTCCATACCGGCGTTCGCAAGGACATCGCTGTTTGTAGTGCCATCCTGCCATCGTATGTCCATAATGGAGCGCAAGCACCTTTGGTGAAAGCGCTCAAGAAGTCTTAGCTGTTTTGTATATAGTGTCCATGTCTCAGAGCCATATAGAAGGGTTGAGAGAACCACCGCCTGGTAGACATTTATTTTTGTAGGTAGGCGGAGCGATTTGTTCTTCCAAACTCTCACCTGAAGGCGTCCAAAAGCGCTACTGGCCCTGGCCAGACGGTTATCAACTTCCCTTGAAAGTGAGGCATCATTTGACACTATGCTACCAAGATATATGAAGTGGTCTACCACGTTAAGGGGATGCCCGTTTACTGTGATCCTTGGGGCTGAGTATGTTTCATTGGGTGACTTCTGGAACATGACTTCTGTTTTCCCGAGGTTTATAGATAAACCGAAAGAGGCGGCAGGTAGGCAAATTCGTTTACCACGTTCTGGAGGTCATTTTCATTGTGAGCTAGCAGGGCGCAATCATCGGCATAGAGAAGCTCCGTTATGACCATCTCCTTTGTTTTTGTGTGAGATAGTAGAACGTCAGAACGAAACCGGATGTAGATGCCTTCATGCAATCACTGCCTCATTTGACCCAGCATTACTCCAAAGAAGATAGCGAATAGAGTAGGGGCAAGTACACAGCCCTGCTTCACGCCATTTTCTATTGGGAAGTGATCAGAAAGAGCTCATAGTGTCTGATCTGGCCTCTTTGTCCAACGTGAAACTGCTTGAGAATGGATAGGAAGGTAGGTGGGCATCCCAGCCTAGTCAAAATCCTCCACAAACCATCGCGACTGACCGTGTCGAAAGCCTTGGTGAGGTCCACAAAGGCTGCGTACAGGTTTAGGTTCTGCTCTTTGCATTTTTCCTGTAACTGTTGCAGAACAAATATCATGTCAGTTGTACCTCTACCGGCTCTGAAACCACATTGGCTTTCAGATAAGACCTCATCCACTAAAGACTGGTTTAGATTATTATATCTAGATTTCTAATACTAGAAAAATCTAGATCTAGAATCTATATTATAGTGTGTGTATATATATAATAATATATATATATATATTTTATATATGTATATAGTATATATATATATATATATATATATATGAATGTATTATAAATATATATATTAATAAAATATAATATATATATATAGAATCTAGGTAATAGATCTAGAATCTAGTGTATGCTAGTGATCTGGACTGTACTGTAGTAGTGCAGTGCTGTGACGCCATAGTAGGCCTACAATCCTACATATATTATGATAGATCTAGTAATTAGTGGAGTGTACATTACTAGTGTCATTAGAGTAGACAGATTCTATTCTAGATAAATCTAGAAATCTAGATTTAGATTCTAGACTCATCTAGACATTCTACTTCTACCATTCTATACTGACTTATTAATACCCCCCCCCCCTATTTTTTCTGTCTAGAATGTAGTATCTTACTATCTAGATTTATATAGTCTAGATAGAGATCATCACTAGATGATAGATGATCTAGATTATTTTATCATAGATCTAGATCTAACTTATCACTATTATCAGTACTAGTGTAGATAATACTGTTAATACTAGATTAGATACTAGTCTAGATTTGACTATATCTAGATTAGATAGTAGATCTCTCTTTTTACTTACGTTGAAAGTGGTGGCATATTTTTCGCATGTGCATCGTTGATAAATAGACCTAATGCCAAAAACATAAATGTAATGGGTTTCAACAGAACTAGCCCATAAACATTACTTCGCTTATTTCTTATCGTCGCCATGTTTTGTTTCCTTACAATCTCAGTGAGTGAGCGATCAACCGAGGTGGGGGATTCCTTGAGTATGTCGAGAGAGTATAATCAAGTAGGCCTACCGCACGTGCACTGAGGCTCTGTTTAGGTCAGTAGCACGCAGAATCTTAATTACTTGGCAATGGCATTACAAGAAATTAAATGTTTTGCTTATTAACAGGGGCGTATTGGGTGTCAAAATACGATCCGGTCCACAAATTGATTGCTGTATGGTCACATAATGATGTACATCTGTTACCTGACGTTATCATGATATAAATATAGACCAATAATTATATACTATATAGTAGGCATAATTATAGATTCTAAATCTAGTTTTGATAATGATAATGCATCGAAAGCTGGATGCCTAATTCATATTCACCGTATTTAGACCTATTTCTACACCTAGAATCTAGTTAGCACTAGAATCAAATCTAGATCTAGATTGTGTCGACATCGATCTAGATCCAGTAGAAATGAGTTGATAGACTGACTTACTAGATCTAGAGACTATGGAAAATCTCAATGAATTTGTATCACTGTAGGCTCAATTTTACAAGTCAATCGCAAGTGTGAATAGAATACTTTATTATTATAAGAAGGCGCCTTTTATTGGTAGATCTATATTATTTTGAAACCATATTTTTTATATTTCATAAAATTAAAAGAATGATGCGTAAAATTTTAAAAGGGAGCAACATGAACTTTGTAGAATATTTGTTTTTATACAAATAACCAACTAAGAGTGTTAATAAAGAGGGGAGACTAATTTTCGAACTCCATTTATTACAGAGAGAGAGAGAGAGAGAGAACATAAACACAAGCTATTTTACACTGACGCACTAATGTGCAAATGTAGCCCGCGGAAAATCTAATTATCAAAATAACCATGAAACTATAGGGCCTACTAAACAGACTATACAAAGATAGAAGTCAATTCAATTGGGTTTGTTAACTATTCTGCCCATGGGCAGAGGGATTTGTTTAATTTTAACCCCATCGCAACAGATGGTTTTAATGATAAAACTTGCCTTTTCGACAGAAAATTAAAGCAAACTAGTCACCAAATTCCATGAGCATAGCCAAGGGAGGTTACGAATTTCTACCTGTCGCTGGTCTACATAAAGTGCAGTGAATAGCATGCCATGGAAGTCATCTGCCGAAATTAAAAAAAAAAAAAAAAGACTAAATGTGGCTCAACAAAGATAGCTAAGACGGATGTAATGAGTCAGTTATAGAGATCGAGTCTCAAATAAGGAAATCCTATACAGAACTGGGAGTCGATCACTTAGTGGGGTTTTGACAGAGCGTCGCATGAGGTTTGTGGGATATGTTCTCCGACAATTTAAATGATTTACCCATAATATACCGAGAGTTGCGTTGACATGGAGGCCACTACAAAGAAAGCGCAAACAAGGACGTCCACACTTTCATTGAGGACCAGAGCAGTGGACACCAAATGGGAACAGGCTTTAGACATTGCCAGTGACAGATCTTTGTGTATCTAAGTCCTAAGTCAGTAAGAATAGCAGATTAGGTTTTTGAATTAAAATTTTATAATAGCATGATATTGCACTAGATCAGTGATGCCGAAAATACGGCCCGCGGGCCACATCCGGCCCTCGACGTGGTTCCATCCGACCCGCGGATATGTCGGCAAAAGGTGAAAAAATCTATCTCCGCCAAAAAAAAAAAAGAGCTTTCGAAAATTTTCTTTCATTACGTCAATGTTATTACTATTTTTTATATATGTTTTGATTGCAATGAAAATAAACAGCGTATTTATAGGAAGAGTGTTTTTATAAAACAAAAAAACTTAACAACTTTAGAAAATTGAAAATATAAATAAGTCAGCATTCTTGGTTTGAGATGGGATTGTTAGATTGCACCTAGAGCGGAGGATTGATGAGAATATTTACCGAAAAAGACAAGAAAAATGAGTCAAGTGTAAGACAAGCCACAGGGTATCTGATATTGCAAACCTGAAGCCATTTGTCAACGACGGGTGGAAAAAAAAGGTGCTTGCTAGCAATATTGGTAGAATCAGAAGAACGCCGTTGAAGCTGTCTCGTGACAGCTGTCTCCGCTGAGAGAGTCTACTGACATAGCGGATACCTCTCAAAATCTTGGTATTTAATTGCATTAAAAACAGCAGTTTTAAGATCAGAGAAGATAGTAGTAATAAGAAGCATGCATGGGGCCACTACTGGCGAATTCCTGTCGAAGAAGTTTCAACCATCACAAGAAGGTCTTCCTTGGGGGAAATTAAAGGGAGTGACACTGATGGTTCCAGAAGTTTGGTTGATAGCAAGAGTTTTTAGCAAAGTTGGAACCTAGCCTCTGTGGCTTCATTTAATTATTCATCAACAAATTCTATGGGGCAAGGTGTTCAGTCTGGACCATGTGATGATGGTCGTGTTCAGATTGAACATTGTTAGTCATTTCAAAAAGACACTGTGTCAAGTGCCCAGACAATGCAACAACTGGTACTGATCGACTTACAAAGCCAAACATCTCAGCTAGAAAAAATTCAAGTAATTCAAAGTAAAAAAATTGTTAAGGATGATCACCATAATTACAAGCAGTGAAAACAAACTTTTTCAGCAAAATGTTCTCACGAACAAACATATAGAATTCTAGATTCAGTGCTCCGACTTGGTGTCTCGTGGATGCAGCCGTATATTTAAAAGTTGGTTTAAGATAGACGTCTCATGAATTAATAGATTCACTGGTTTCTAATACAAATGTTTTTCTTTTTCTTTTTTTTTCCAACCTTTTTGGTGATGTGGCCTGCGACACGGGTGTCGGAAAATAAAATGGCCCGCCGTTCGAATAAGGTTGAGCATCAATGCACTATTATAGATACATACGTCTGAATATGCATAGGCCTATTTTTCTAATACCGGAAATAGTGCTTGGCGACCTGACTGGGGGGGGGTGTCTTAAACAGTCTTTTCATAACTCCAGGAAGAACCTATTCTATTTTCTAGGGTACATCAATTTCAAACGTCATCCTAGAGAAAGCAGGGTCAGAATGTAATAAAGATTAATTACACACACAAACACACACACACTGTCACTTCAATGTCTGCATTCATGCCTGACTTCTCCGTGTCTCTTATTTTTACTAATATCAGGTGGCCGAGCCTTGCTCGGTTAAATAATTTATATACTAAGAAAGGTTATATACTATTGCTACAGGTGCTACAGCCCATGGAAGGATATATAGCCTGCTTTTACACAACCCTCCATTCAGATATCTCCTGGGCCTTTCTTCACCACGCCCTAACGGTAACCCCAGGTTTTTTAAACTGAGGTTTATAGTTAAATCAAAAGTGGCTGCAGCGTAGCAAACTCGTTAACCGCTAGCTAGATATCTTGTTCAGTGTGAGCAAGTAAGGAGTAGAGCAGCTGTGTAATCACCATTTCCTTTGTTTTTGTACGGGACATTACACACTGAAGCATGAACACATGGTCATAATTTTATCAGCAAAATAATAATTATAATAAGGCTTGACATCAAATCCGAAGATTAATGAGAAATGCAGTATTTCCCGTGGCTACGCAGCCCCAGGTGTGACCTACATATTTTGCCACACCCAGGGCAAGCATAACCATTGTCCTCCGGTGGTCGATTAAGATTTTCTTTTCGCGTCTGCGTCTGTCCTCGGCAGCAAATTTTCTGTTGGGCCTTTGTATAGAGGGAATTCTTTAAGTCCGACAGTTACGCTTGACAGAGCAGTATCCTGTATGAGAGACGAATCTCAGACAAACTCATGCCAAAGGCGGTCTTTTTTTTTTTTTGGTGAGCTAATAAAGTGGTCGGCGTAACACCGAAATGCTTAAAAGACCAGCTTAGGCGCCAACTGGCCTTAGCTAACAATTGACATAGAAGAGAGCACCTGGTTGCATGCGGCATCAGAACGAGACAGCTGGAGATCACCAGCAAAAAAAAAAAAAAAACAAAGTAAACGCTATCTACACCGCCCTACGCAATTTAGGTGTAAACAATTTATTAAGTTCTTAAAACGCAATAACTAATCATACATCGGTACATTTAATTTTATTACTTTCCTTCCATAGTTCTATAATAAATCAATCTTCAATAAGATGGTGCGCAAGTGTTTAATTAGGTCTATTGACTCGTTCTTGTTTGCATTGTACTATGGTAAGCCTAGTGACGTAAGCAGCGTTTTTCCCGTTTACGTCATGGAAAACTTTTATTCATAAATTCTCCATTTCATTCATAAAACCTTCAAACCAAAATAAATTTTTCGATAATGAGACATTTTTCAAACCGATATAACGGTCAAACTCGAGTTTTCCCGATGTGGCCAATGAGTTGAGAATTTTCTCACTAACATTTAGATACGTTGAAATTTTAAAGAAAATCGTTAGAGCCGTTTTCGAAATAGAAGATATATATATCCTATACTCTTAAGCGAGCAATTCTTGTATATATATATATTTATTTATAAATTTTATTTCGAAAACGGCTCTAACGATTTTCTTTAAAATTTCAAGGTATGTGCGTATTAGTGAGAAAAAAATTCTCAACTCATTGGCCACATCGGGAAAACTCGAGTTCGACCGTTATTTCGATATGAAAATGTCTCAATTTAATTTTGGTCAGAATAATTTATGAATGAAATGGAAAATTTATGAATGAAAGTTTTCCATGACGTAAACGGGAAAAACGCTGCTTACGTCACTAGGCTTACCTTACTACAATGCAAACAAGAACGAGTTTTAAAGTATCAGTGGACCTAATTAAACATTTGCGCACCATCTTATTGAAGATTGATGTATTATAGAACTATGGAAGGAAAGTAATGAAATTAAATGTACCGATGTATGATTAAATGTCTGAACTTACCAATTTACATATAGAACAAACAGAACACTAAAGAAATTCTTCGAATTAGTAGTCTTTATCCGATCGTTCATTTTCGTAATTATAAAAAAAAAATACCAAAATGACTTCGGGTAAATAACCTTTCTTATGAAATTATTTAACCGAGCAAGGCTCGGCCACCTGATATTATAGATATTATATATATAAATAAATATATATATATACAAGAATTGCTCGCTTAATAGTATAGGAATATCAGGTGGCCGAGCCTTGCTCGGTTAAATAATTTCATATACCCGAAGTCATTTTTGGATTTTTTTTTATAATTACGAAAATGAACGATTGGATAAAGACTACTAATTCGAAAAATTTCTTTAGTATTCTGTTTGTTCTATATGTAAATTGGTACGTTCAGACATTTAATTTTGGAATTAGTATATTCAATTATGGCTTTAGTACGAAACATCGAGTGACGCAAATTTCTACGTTATTGGGGAAAACTTCAAAGACTTTCTTACAAGCCAATAATAGTAGGCCTACGATAGTTTTACG
>JADKLZ010060732.1:0-14671 GCA_021533235.1 Biomphalaria straminea | reverse complement strand
GGTACTTTCTGTAGGAACAATATGTGGGTAGGTTGTGAGGGTACTTTGTGTGGGACATCGTGCGGGAACGTTTTGAGAGTGTATTTCATCTGGAAACGTTTTTTGTCAACATTGTTTGGGGAGTTTGTGTGGGGAATTTTTGTGGGAACGCGGTGTGGGAACACTATGAGGCAACGTTATGTGCTGACTTTGAGTAGAACGTTTGATGGGAACTTTGTGGGTTAACAATGTGTGGATATGTTCTGTGGAAACATTGCAGAGAGCGAGATATGGACTATTTGTGTGGGAACACTTTGTGGGAAAATTATGTGGGACTGTTGTGTGGGAACATGGCGTGGAGTACAGCATTATATCACTTTATTTGGAGCGGGTTAAACGGTCAGCCTTAATGTAAACCAAGCCACCATTAAGTAAGTAAATCACTTTAGATGAAGACGAACTTAATAATTCACACCTGTGACTGCTTGAGTCTATAACTGATAACAGGTAAAAATCTTAAAAATTAAATACATTCCAAACAGCAGATAATGACGTCCTGCCCGTATTCACTATGAATCTTGTCATACATGTTGGTACAAAGTCAATTTCATTTTAAAATGGCAGCCTTGACATTGTGTATTTATTTTAAAATCTCTCGTAATCTTCCTCTAAAGTTGTTTTCCGATAAATTCCGATACACCGCCCCCGCATTTATCCACTTCGCTTCTCCTTTTTTTTTTTTTTGTTTCGACTTTGCACTTTATAGAACATGCGCCGGATCTAAGACATGAAAAAATAAAGAGCAGATTACTCTGATTAGCAAAAGTATGAAACTCTCTCAATTCTTTTCAATTGGAACCTTTTTTCCCCCAATACCAGACACACAGACTCAATTAGCAAGTTGTCCTTGAAAATAATGTTTCAGAAACATGTATTTAAAAGTAGTTGTAGTTGTTAATTGATTAGGTCTTTACAGAGCAGAAAGGGCGCTAAACCCTGCCATCTTGAGAGAAATGGCAACTTTTTTTTTTCTCGATTATTCTTATCAGATCTACTTCTCGTGGAAACAGGCTTTGATATGTCTGCCTTTCCATGCAAACATACATTCACCACAACAACAAAAAAACCAAACATAATGTTTGTTTCAAGTACATCAGTGGTGAAAGACTTTGACATTCACCACCCAGAGCCGCCGTTTCTTCAGCACTAAACTTTCAATCTAATTTTGTCCACCCCCCAGAGAACAACGAATGAAAGTCGTAGATCACAATTAGCATCCCCAGTAACGCATGCCGTCTCGGCGTGTCGTCTTAGTTATGTCATCCGGCAAACGATCGGCAGCCCGGCTGCGGCTGCATACGAAACTGCAATAAACAATTCCTTAGTGGCCATTGAATGATGTGCGTGTGCGTGTGTGTGGTGTATGTGTGTGTGTGTGTGTGTGTTTTCTTCTACAGTTTTTTCCCCTTTGTAAACTGATTTTTATTTCCAAGGATTTTTTTTTTTGTGTGTGTTCCCATTCTGTCTGTGTCTCATGTTCTTAATTATGTCCCTTGTTCAACTTTATTGTTGTTTAAAAGTCTTGTGTGCTTAAGACCGCAGAGGGAAACAATGCTGTCCTAAAGATGGCGCTGTGATCAAATATCAAGATGCAGAAAGAATTATATCGAAAGCATAAGAGAGCTGAAAAGAGAGAGAGAGAGAGAAAGAGAGAGAAAAGATGGATAGAGAGATTAAGTTGTGTGTGCGTGAGAGAGAGAGAGAGAGAAGGAGAGCGAACGAAAAAGGAACGAACAGAGAGAGAGAGAGAGAGAGAGAGAGAGAGATAGAGAGAGAACATGAAAGCTGAAGGAATTTAGATGGTTATGTTGTTATGACATTAGACGTCGTGGAATCGAATCTTGGTGTGTAAAAGTAATCGCTGCTTTTAGCATTGATGGCCTACTAAAACTACAATCATCTCGATACCGAGGGTGAAATTTTAATTTCTACTTTACTTTCACAGATATACACTTAGATGGCTACACAGCTTTACAATGCCATGTGGAGGCTCACTAGTATTTGTAAAGAAGTACATCACATACACTAGCCGCTACTAAAGTATTCCATTTATTTCCTTACTACTAAATAACTAGATTTCAAATGTATCTCGAAGTAAGATCCTTGCAATGGTCGCCTTATTGTAAACCTTGGTATTCAACCTACTTCGGCTGCCTGGTCGAGCGGTTTGAACGCTGGACTGTCGTTTGGATTTATGGATGGTTCCGGGTTCAAACCCTGCCCGCTCCCATCCTCCAACGTCCTGCGGGAGGTTTGGACTAGGAAGTAACTATCTTCAACTGTGAAGGAACATCCGAAACATGTAAAACATTTTTACAAACAAACACTTCGGTTAAGGGGTCAATATAAAAGTTTTAGACTTGCGTGTCACGGTCCGCATCGCCGAATTCAACAGAACTGACCACTCGTTGCCAAGTCACAGGTAACAGTCCAGGCCTACTCTAATGGAACTGAACCGTTTTTCGGTTTCATTTTCCCTTCAGGAGGTAGTTTTAAGGTGCTGAAATACATCGTGGTACGGATCGAATGTGGCTCACTTACCTTTTTTAGGGCATCATCCTTATATAAAATATATAAATATATATTCTTATACATGCTCATTCCTTTTTGAGAACCGTCGAGGTTTAAGCTCTAGCAGACGACAGGAGACAGGCCAGAGACAGAGTAAACTTAATAACGACAATTCCAGTGCTGGAATTATTGGAGTAGAAACAGATTTGACAAGTCTGTCTTTGTTCTACCGCCACAGCCGCCCTCCCCCCCCCTTCCCCCGAGCGTCCTCTTTTCTTCTTCACTGGGCTAACATAGATTGGTGCTGGGATAGCTAGATCAGGAGGATAAGACACGAGGATGAGTGGGACATGCGGATGTGCAGAGTGAGGGCTTAAAGGGAGGACAGGAAAGAGAGGAGGAAGAGGTTTCGAAATGAATAAATAATGTCCTCATCGACGGGAGGGGAAGAGAGAGAGCAAGAAATCCAAGGGATGTAATCATGCACGATCAGGGGGAGGTAAGGAATGGTCTGAACGAGCTAATGCCGAAGATCAATAGTAATGATTGCATGATGGGAAATTGATGACCTCGGAAGGTTAGGGTGTCAAGAAGTGTACAAGGTATGCAGAAGTGGGGATCAGGGAGGAATAAGGTGAGGTCTTAGAGATCCTTAAAGCGATAGAGATAGTCAACTGTCAGACAGTTTAATACACTGCAAGGTGTGTGCTATCAAGCGTGGTGCCATCAATGGATCCCATTCACCAAAACGAGCCGTCACGTGATGACCATGGATAAAACGCCAAAAAAAAAATACGATCACGTGATGTCCATGTTAGATTCAAATTAGGTCATAACTGGTCCACAAACGACGTGAAAGAACGTGACTTAAGAGCTGTTTGTCTAACGATTGGTGACGGAGGTTCATTGTAACCGAATCCTAGTAAGTGGAGGTTATCAACTGTGACGTTCTCAATGGGACCCAGTCACTGGAAACCAAAGGAGGCGCGGTTGCTGAGGGGTAGAGCACTTGGCTTCGAACCGAGGGGGTCCCGTATTCGAATATTGGTGAAGACTATGACTGGATCTTTAGTCTGAGTCCACCCAGCTCCAATGGGTACCTGACATTAGTTGGTGAAACGTAAAGGCGGTAGGTCGTTGTGCTGGCCACACGACACCCTCGTTAACAGTAAGCAATGATCTTTACATCAGGGAAACTATTCGATATAAAAAAAATATTAGTGTGACGTTCAACCAAGCTCTTATAGCACCATTGCATTGAATGCAACGAGGCTTTGGTCGAGAGCCGTACGACGCCATCCTTAAAGAGAAACTTTGAAGCGCCGCATAATCAAGAATAACATCAAGTGAGCTCTGACATTGGGCAAGTTATTGAACATTTTCAATGTTACAGACGAGAACTAAGAACAAGAGAGTTGGTGTAACAGTGTTACTATTTGCAATGATCTCCAAACTCTCTGAACAGTAACTAACAAATACAAAACACAACCGCTTTCAGACCACGCGGTCTATGGGGCAGATGATGTTAAGGTCTTCTGTTTCTTTGGCCAACGGTTAACAAGCAGGGTGTCAAGTGACCAGCACAACGACCTACCGCTTTTACTTTCCCCAATTAAAGTCAGGTAGCCAACAAAGTGTGGGTGGACTCAGGGGCGCCCTAAAAATCTCGAAATTCAAAATCCCAGTCTTCACCGGGATTCAAACTCAAGACCTCAAGTTTGAAAGCCAAGCGCTGAACCACTCAGCCATCGCACCCCCATTTATTCACAATAAGGAGTTCACGACTTTTGGTCTTTTAAAGAAAAGAGGATAAACTAGCTAGTTCATACAAGCTACAAGCGCACAGAAAAAAGACAACTTACTAATCGATTCAGAAGAATGTGTACATGTGTCTGTGTGTGTCTGTGTGTATGTGTGTGTGTGCGGGGGGGGGAGGTGCAGCTCTGTCAGCGTCAGTTACAGTCTCAGAACGTGGGGAGAATGTTATAAACTCATCGAGCACACATACTAATGGACAGGGATACATGTCTATTTAAGAGAGTCTTATAGCCTTGCAGATCTTGGGGACTGCCTTCACAGAAAAGTTTGTGTTAGTTACAGGTCGTATCCCGGTCTGAACAAAGTTGACGAATCACTGAGATGTTTGGACTTACATTTGAGTCTGACAGCTCAAAAAAAAAGTGCATTTAAATGACACAAAGCCGTATTTAATATATTAGCATCTTGAGAAAAAAAAGTAATTACATTATTTTGAACTATGTCACGATGAAAATATGATCTTTCCAAGGGAGCTAATTTATGTGACGATATTGAATTCCACCCTTACCTACAGCCCAACACAACACCCTTTATGGCAGTGCTGAACAACGGAAGAAAGCAGCACATTATTTTTCCTTGGCACAGTCTGCAAAAGAGCTCACAGCTCAGCAGCAATAAGCTGGCTAGAAGAAGAAGAATCTATTTAAAGAGTACAGGCTATGATTTCCTCTTTCGATGGCGCGCCTTTCCATATGATTTGCATTGTGCTTGCAACATCTATACGTAATGGCAACATAAAAAAAAATATATTTTGTTCTTTGAAAAAGTAAAACAATTGAATGTGAATTTTTAATTAGCCTATATATAGGTCGAGGGCGCGGTGGCTGAGCGGTAAAGCGCTTGGCTTCCGTACTGGAGGTCCCGGGTTCGAATCCTGGTAAAGACTGGGATTTTTATTTCGGGATTTTCGGGCGCCCTTAAGTCCACCCAGCTCTAATGGGTACCCGACATTAGTTGGGGAAAAGTAAAGGCGGTTGGTCGTTGTGCTGGCCACATGACACCCTCGTTAACCGTGGGCCACAGAATCAGATGACCTTTACATCATCTGCCCTATAGACCAGAAGGTCTGAAAGGGGAACTTTACTTTTTTTTACTTTATATATAGGTTAGATGAAGGTTAACCTGCGATTATAAATTACATTAAAAAAAAACATTTCCGATTTTATAAAATGTTTCCTCCTGCTTGAAATAAAATCCAAACCAATGTAGCCAGGACTCAATTGTTTGGTTTATGATTTTTTTTTTATGTTTACTTTACAACGTGGTAATATTAGAAATATTGTTTTATTTTCTGTTTGACATTTCAAAACAAGTGTCAAGTATTTTGTTTTTTTGTATTTCAATTATTGTGACATCTTCAGCCATACTTGTCCAATCTTCTACTCAGGTTACTTTGGATACTCGATACCACCCACAACTCCTGTCATCATTCCACCCTGAAATGGTCGATTCCATTACTTGTCGATACCGTAATAGCATGGCAACGAACGAAGGCGGCTGAGCGATACCTTGTAATCGCAAAGAGAATTAGTGTTGCGCTGCTACCAAGATCGAAAAAAAAAGCGATACCTGGATTCGTGTTTTTGTTGTAATCTGAGTTCCAATGACAACTTGGACAAACATGACATTGCGGCGGCCATATTGGTCCCTGGAGACATTGTTGTGGCTTCCGGTGGTTCACTCCGGAACTTCCCGGGGGGATTATCTCCCCCCACTGGCCTGTCACACACTGACGTGAAAGAGAAGCCCCTGAAATGTGTCACTGGCCCACACGATGACCAACACTGACCAACTGAATGTTTCACTCTGGAGTAACGAAATAATCAACTGGTCAGTTGTTGTAGGGTTTTAATCTGACCTCTGTCCGATTGTGAGGAAATAAATGTCCAAATGATCATCAAGGATGTCTGTAAATAGCAACAGTGTTTAGATGGAAATAGATAAGAAATGTCGACAAAGTAGCCTAAGGAGAGGTACCAAATCGTAACAGTAGAACTACATTGTACTATTGAGTAAAGTAAAGTTTCCCTTTTTTAGATCTTGTGGTGTTTAGGGCAAATGATGTAAAGGTCAACTGTTTCTTTGGCCTATAGTTAACGAGGGTGTCATGTGGCCAGCACAACGACCAAACGACTTTTTTTTTCCCCACCTAATTCCAGGTACCCATTAGTATTACAGATGGGTGGACTCAGAGGAGCCCGAAGATTCCGAAATTGAAAAATCCTAGTCTTCACCAGGATTCGAACCGCGGACCCCGCTTTGGAAGACAAGCACTTTACTGTTCAGCCGCCATTTTATTGAATACCAGCGTTAATAATAGAACTACTGTATGAAATAACATATCAAAGTACATGGGTACAATAACATGATTGTGGACGCCAGTTCAATAAGTTGTGCTTGATAAAAACTAAATTGATTCAGTATGTATCAGTACATTATCAAAAAGGCGATTCAATGCAGTGTTCTTTAACTTTCAGAAACAAAATGATTTACAAGACAAGGTGCTATCAATTCGAGTCGTATAGATAATTCCTTAAAAACAGTCTTCTTGTTTCTTTCGAGGTTCCCTTCCGGTCTTCTGTGAGAGCTACGCCGCTGAATTTAGTGTGACATATTTCAAACAAATTACTTGTAGTTTGAGAACCCTTTGAGTTTTACATTGAAATAAACTAGGCCTATACTTAACAATCCGTCCGGATACATTCGAACTGTACCTCATGCACTTACCGACTTGCGAACGAGCTGAGTCTCTGAAGTATCTTTCAGAAGATCGACTGGCTGGTACATTTTTACGGGATTGGTTTATGTTTCGTGAACTCTTTGAGCCAGAGAGACGCCCAATAACAAATTCTACAGACTAGATTGAGATATTCATTCAGTACATTGATAACCGGGGGAGGGGGGCTGTGAGACAGACGCAGACGAGAGAATAATTTGGAAAGACATTTACGCCCGGGCCCCAGGTGTGTTCGTTTTGATGAACGTTCCTAAAGTAAGAAGTTAGTTGGTCGGGGAAACTCTGCATCAGGTCCTTTCTACAATTGTTACCATGTCTTAGATCTCTCTCTCTCTCTCTCTGTGTCTTAATTGTGATGTTTCTATCAACTAGTAAACATGTTTCGGATGTTCCTAGAGAGTTAAAGAAAATCTACTTCCTAGTCCGAACCTCCAGCAGGACAACGGGGAGTGACACCGGACGATGTAAGATTCTGGGACCATCGTGACGCGGGCACGTTGCTCTGCCTCATCGTGGCGCCCGCGTGGAAACGACTACCAGAGGAAGTAGCTAGGCGAAAGAGTAACAAACATGACTCCCGTGGGGGTGCCCACGGGCAGGCGAGAGTCTGCCCTTTGCACGGCTAGCGGGGTTGAAAGAAAGCGCCCTTAACCCTGTCACAAATCCATACGCCGCTCCTCTCAGGGAGCGTTATAATAATGGCGTATCCCGCACGGTTAGTGTGGTATAACGAAGGAAAATGGCGCGGCCCCCGATATTGCCTGGCCTTCGGCCATGATTTCTAGTGCATGCGTCCGGAGTGCCGGTGGTATTGGAAACAGCAATGCCAATGCCCTATAGGCATTGACTCGGGTCTCTCCCAGACAGACCTGTACGGTCCGACAGGTTTTTTTGTTTTTTTTTACTGTTTGATATTTGTTCTCGGACGGATTCAGACTGGTTTTTTGTTTTCAAACTTAGAGCTCGATGAGCCTTCGGCTTAGCTCTTAGACTATCCAGCGGGACCATTGTGACGAACGACTGTCCAGCGCGCAAACAGCACGAACAGGCAAAAATTCAATAGGAATCATACATCTATAAGTCATCTATAATAATCGTAAATATACAAGAGTCACAGATCTACAAAAGTCAATGATGTCTTGGATAAAAAGGAACAAACACATACACCTATTTATACAATGAAACATACGCCAACCAAAACACACACACACACACTTATATATATATATATATATATATATATATATATCTAATATATAAAGTTGTATGTTTAGCGTATGTATGTATGTATGTATGTATGTATCGAATGGAAATCAAAACCGCGTGACCAATTTTCATTAAACTTGGCAGAAATGTTCCTTGGGTACCAACTTAGGCCGTAGTGTATGTATTTAGTCCTAAAACAAACTTAAGACCCTCAAAAAAAATAAAGTTGACCAACTCTATTAGACTATTGTATCTAACAAAAACTAGGTCACAAGCCATGTCTAGATCTACATGTGTCGCGCAGTGGTACAAATGAAATGAACGTCATAGGTCATAATTATAATATCGCGCATTATAAATGCATATTATTTAAGTAATAAACTATATACATAATACAATTTACTTTTTATTGTATTTTTTCATAACATTTAAACCTACAACTACCGATTTGGTTTAATTTTAAATCTTTATTTTTAATTTACTTTTTTTTCTTTCAGATTTACTTACGTATGCGCATTTAGACCTGATAACACCGTTATTGTATCTAGATCTAGGTCAAATCTTAGATGCTAATGTGTCACACAAGTTTTTATTTATTGACTAGATTGCTGTGGCATTCAAATTGTTAGGATTCAAGAGCTATACAAAATTAAACTAACAATATTACATAAACAATTACATTCACGCGTATGATTTGCTTTTAAAATATAGGCTAGATCTATTGTATTGTTGTTGTATCGTTGCGTATTGAGGTCACCAAGGAGACGCGTCAAGGGGTCATGAACTTACATAGCTACACAAAAATAAAAACAGATGTTGACCTTTGAACAATAAATTGAATAATTAAGCTCTATTTTGCGTTATTTTTTAATTTAAATTAATGAGAATTCAATATAGACTACTCTCTTATATACATGACTATACTTTTAATTAACAATAACTATTTTAAAATTAGATCTAAAAGCTTTCATTTCATTCATGACATAGATATAATAAACTACTTTCTTCTCATTTGGAGGCTTGAACTCTATATTTCTAAAGATAACTTTTCAGTTTCAGACGTGAGTGTATTCAATAATTTATAAAACGTAAATAAACAAGACAGCGAGCTCAATATCTTTACTGATTGTAGATCTACAATATTCTTCAGTAAAACATTTAAACTACTATTGGTAGGAACAATAAGGCCACTTATTAGGCCTACTTCATATAGCTTAAATAGTTGAATAAAAGAAACATATGTAAATCTATAGAGAGAGTGAGATATCTACTTTTTATCAAAGTTAATGGCTTTACGTTAGCGTGTTGATCTACGTCAACACAAACTCAAAAGTGTTTTAGTCATTGTGATTGACTAATTTGATCACAAGCTATTACATGGATCTGTCTCTCTCGAAAGAAATATAACGTTCAACTATTATACATTTTTGTATAGGAAAAAGGGAAAAATGTGCAGATATCTTTGGGAAATTAGCAATGAATATAAACTTTTACTAAACATCGTCTGCATGTGACAATTTTCTCACTGGGATAGTAAGAATCTACCATAAGCTATTAATCTACTCGGCTATGGAAAGACACGGGCCATCACGTGAATGTATTATGCTATTATTGCTAAATTGTGTATATTTCCGTCTGAAAAAAAAAGGTTTATCATTGCTTTTTATAATGAGATCAGCTGTTGACATCGAGAAGTACATAGAAGTCAAATTCATAAAGCGCTGGTTGTGAATGTGTATGTGTTTCGTATGTTAAAATTAATGTTGTTCGAATTTTTCATCAATATTGTTTTTTGTATAGTAGTTACGCTGAGGTTGTCAATTGTAATCAAAATGAATTTCCATTAAATTGGATCAATAAAAATTATCTTATCTTATCTTTATTATTATTATTTGAAACATATGTGGTTTCTCCAAACGTTGTAGCCTACCTTTTGGACTGGTAAAAAATAAAATGGGTATTGAGAAAACTATTTGTGTTAACAGGTTATGCAATAAAACGTCACCTATTCAACTTTTTACTTTTTTTTTTTTTAGATTCATTATGCCACCAAAAAAAAGATGTATTGGAAAAATTACACCTGGGGCGAAAAAAATTGATTATTCAAAGGGACTCCATGCATGCTATTTGTAGAAAGAAAAACCCGAGCAAAGCCGGGTAAAATTTAGCTAGTATATATATATAAATGCCTCCGCTCCACTTGGCCTTAAATCATCTATAGATATTAATTTCCAGAAAGTTCTTGACGACGGCTGAAAGTATTTAGACTGAAAGCAGGTCGAAAGATGTGTGTGGGTTTGTGTGTGTATTTACCCCACACAACAAGGAAAAGAGGGCGTGGCTTGAAGTAACATTGCCCGGGGGACTAATTGCTACCTTGAGTTGGTTGGAAGACTATGTGTGCCAGTGTGCGTTTAATGTGTGTGAGTTTATACTCATGAGTAATACATATGTTTGTGTGTGTTTAATAACAATGTGTGTTTATCTCTTGCGGATGTGCCTCAGAAAAAAAAAGTGACAGGAGATTGAAATAATAAATAACGATGTATAAATGTGTGTGTTGGTGTGTGTAACTTACGCAGACCAGTAATCCCAGGAATGGGGAGGTTGAAAAGGCGTACACTATAATCTCTAGAAATAATAAGTCCAGACTCTTCAACATTCAAGGAAGTCCTTGCTGGCCCTCATGTCGTTCAAATCTCCTCCTCCCCCCTCCTTACACACACACACAAATTCCTCCTTGACGGGAAGTTTTTTCCACAAGAGAATCTCTTTCCATTCAGTTGTCTGAGTGGAATCTTTCCAGACAGGTAGAAATGAGAGGGTGTGTCGAGGGGCCCAGGTAACAAAGACGTGCCAGGTCCCGTGAGAGAAAAGGGCTGATTAAGAAAGCAATAGAGCAGAAAATAACTCCCGCCACTTACTTCGGCGGCAGTGTTAGATTAACTCCCCTTGTGTTCCGGCCCGCTATTTCAACCCTCGGGCCACAGCTTCAGTTACACAACCAACTCTTTTTTTTTTAAATCTCTCATCACGAGACTGGAGAAAGAAAAAAAAAATACGTAAGAGTTTCCAGGGCAGGGTAATTTATGGTCAAAGTTTATTTTAAAGCAATGGTTCTAAAACAGTATGCTCTGGAAATCTAAGTTATTTGCTACAGGTATCTAATTCTTACTGCATAGATACGATACTTACACAATAGCATTGATTTGCTTTCCACTAGAGATGAACCCCCCTCCTCTTTTCCCCGTTTTGGTCAAATTACTTAGATGAAGTATGTAAGTCCAGTAGCGTAACAAAGAATTTTCCATCGTTTGAGGGTCCTCAGGCCTTGACCTTTTATTGGCCCCCCTTCCTGCATTTTGCGTAAAATTTAATATTTAATGTAAAAAAAAACCCCACTCATTTGGGGCCCCCTTCAAGTGGGGGCACTGGGGGATTTTCTAATTGTCCCTCTTATCACCTTACCCTTGCTACGCCACTATGTAGAAAGTCTCAGATTAAGGCTGAGTACATTTCACGTGATTTGTAAGACAAGTTGTGGCCTACATTTTTTGTCACAAAGTATTTACTTCAAGGAATACATCGCCGCTTACTCATTTAAATTTTTATTTATTAATGAACTTTTTTATTTTACAACTTTTTTTTTTATAAACAAATGAGACTTGATCAGCGACAAACAAGTGCCATGTTTAGGATTTATTTTAGAAAACAAAAAAACAAAAAAAAATAACAAAAGGTAAAAATGGAATATGTTTGAGAACCATTGACTCCGAAAGAGAGTTTCAAGAGAAAAAAAGTTCGTTGCTAGGGAGACAGGAAGTTGACATCCAAGAATGTGCAGGAGGGAAAGATACCCGGCTGTGATTTCAAAGACACAGAGGATACGCTTTAATAAAAAAAAAACGCTTGTTTCTCAAAGAAATGGTTGTATTATTACAAAGACGAGTCACGATGGCGTGTGTCGAGTGCTCACAGCACACATTCAAACTAACAACTCGACATTGACTTTGAAACGAGCGAGTCACGAGGACAACACATCGACGTTGGAAGTTTCATTGAAGTGAATAGCAGAAATGTTTGGAAGTACAATGTATTAAGTACAAGATTTGACACTTCACCGCCAGGTATTCATACCACACTGGACACTAGACCAAAGTCTACCCAAAATACGTTTTAAAAGACTTCATGTTCATAGCCTATAGAAGGGAAATAACCGCACATTTTCTTATCTCAATACTATAAAATTTACGTCCCTTTTTATCAAACAAAATTAATCAATATCTGCTATTTCAATATTGATTAATGGTTTAATTTTTAATTGAATCATGCTTTGTTGAATAATTGTGCTGGGTTTCAAATTGATCTGAGAATTGGAACTGGGAGAAATAACGTGTACAAACTTTTTACCAGACTGACAAACAGACAGAGTTGATAGAAGCTTTGTAAAAACAAAAACGACTGCCTGTAACATGCTTTTCATTTGAATGATTACAACCCCCACCCAAAAAAAAAAGCACTTAATGTCACAGGCTAAATATTTTTGCATGGTGATCTTGTGTAGTATATAGATCTACAATAAAAGTCCTCGAACATGTTCCACTAATACTGAACTGAGAGTGATCTAAATAATTTAAAATAGTCCTACTCAGCTTTATGTGTATGCAACATTCCAGTCGATCAATGGTTTAAGTTTATACTGTCCTTACTTTCAGTTGATCAATCGTTTAAGTTTATACTGTCCTTACTTTCAGTTGATCAATGGTTTAAGTTTATACTGTCCTTACTTTCAGTCGATCAATGGTTTTAGTTTAAAATGTCCTTACTTTCAGTCGATCAATGGTTTAAGTTTAAAATGTCCTTACTTTCAAGCACACAAATAGCGGGTTGTTGAAAATCTTATATGTCTTGGGCAGAGCTCGTAACTAGTTATTAATTCATTTTCATAACATCATGTTTACTTTTTAAGGACAAAACAAGGGCCTTCCCTAGTGGATAAATAAATCTTCGTCCGTCTAATGAGCCACCCTTGGCACATAGACTAAAGAGTGTTTTTTTTTAAAGTTCCATTGGTTTCGTTTCTTTTCCAATCTCAATTTTTTAAATTTTAAAATCCATATTTTTAAGCTGAAGTCAAAGTATGATTAAATGTACATGTTGCAGGATGACGACATCGAGGAGTGCGGATTCCATTTCCGCTCTCACCTCAGTCCTCAGTGACTGTTTCCTCTGGTTTAGAGTGAGATGGCGTCCTCCCCAGAGTGCACTCCATACGCCACTAGACACTGACTTCAAAACTACGCGAGACTTCACTCACGAGAGTTGAAACGAGATTTGAAACTGACAATGTCACAGAGCATTTTAGTTACCGTGTGTGTGTGTGTGTGTGTGTAAGCAACATAACCACATTTCTCGTATTTGTCCTTATGTGATATTTTATGTTTTAGATATGATTTTTCTTTTTTTAAAAAAGGATTTTAAAACATAATATGCTTGTTTTCCTAAACAGTTTTAAGAAATCCAAAATATACTTAGAGCTACAGAATCTTAATTATTATTTATTTTTTGTTTAAAAGCAGTTTTTGTATTTTGACATGCATACATATTTCTTCAATCGGTACACTTTATTACAAATAGAGCTGTTAATACTAGTTTTCCCTACTGCATGATGACCATGTTTACTTTTGGGGAGATTGTACTAGAATTAATGTCTTGTCACACTACGCCATCTGCCGGTCAAAAGGCTAGCGACACCACCCTGTAAAACTACTATTGCCACAGAAACGGCAAACTTGAAACATTAAAAAAAAAATTATACATGCGGCGTGGGCGGCCACCCCCGCCCCCCTCCGATAACGACGTTGGCTCAAACCCAACTGGACGTCCAATGCCCGATACGTGGCAAGCCCTTCAACGCAAAGAAAACAGACCCTTATTGGCACATGGAATGTAAAAACCCTGAACCAATGCGGTAAACTGGTCCAAATTTGTAGACACACAAATAAATGTACAAAGTATGGGCTAAAACTGAAGTGCTTTCAAAAGTGGCTGATTAAATGCTAAAAAAAGTGCTAAAATAAATTTTAGAATAAGTGCGAAACAAAAGACTAAAGAAAGATTTGCTAATAATAAAGATTGACCAGTGGCCTAGTTTTGCTGATATAGTCAAGTAGTTTGCTCTTCCCACCCCAAGACCACCCAGAGATAAAGCTACCGTTTTTAATCAAATAATGCTATAACCTGGCATTGATCCCAGGCCGAGTAAGAGAGGAATGGGAGAGAGAGAGAGAGAGAGGGCAAAGCAGGAGAGGGACATGTTTATTGTACAAGTTGGCTTAATAAACATGTCGTTAATCAGTG
>JADKLZ010060731.1:0-14196 GCA_021533235.1 Biomphalaria straminea | reverse complement strand
GGTACTTTCTGTAGGAACAATATGTGGGTAGGTTGTGAGGGTACTTTGTGTGGGACATCGTGCGGGAACTTTTTGAGAGTGTATTTCATCTGGAAACGTTTTTTGTCAACATTGTGTGGGGAGCTTGTGTGGGGAATTTTTGTGGGAACGCGGTGTGGGAACACTATGTTGAAACGTTATGTGCTGACTTTGAGTAGAACGTTTGATGGGAACTTTGTGGGTTAACAATGTGTGGATATGTTCTGTGGAAACATTGCAGAGAGCGAGATATGGACAATTTGTGTGGGAACACTTTGTGGGAAAATTATGTGGGACTGTTGTGTGGGAACATGGCGTGGAGTAAAGCATTATATCACTTTATTTGGAGTGGGTCAGACAGTCAGCCTTAATGTAAACCAAGCCACCATTAAATAAGTAAATCACTTTAGATGAAGACGAACTTAATAATTCACACCTGTGATTGCCTGAGTCTATAACTGATAACAGGTAAAAATCTTATAAATTAAAAACATTCCAAACAGCAGATAATGACGTCCTGCCCGTATTCACTATTAATCTTGTCATACATGTTGGTACAAAGTCAATATCATTTTAAAATGGCAGCCTTGACATTGTGTATTTATTTTAAAATCTCTCGTAATCTTCCTCTAAAGTTGTTTTCCGATAAATTCCGATACACCGCCCCCGCATTTATCCACTTCGCTTCTCCTTTTTTTTTTTTTTGTTTCGACTTTGCACTTTATAGAACATGCGCCGGATCTAAGACATGAAAAAATAAAGAGCAGATTACTCTGATTAGCAAAAGTATGAAACTCTCTCAATTCTTTTCAATTGGAACCTTTTTTCCCCCAATACCAGACACACAGACTCAATTAGCAAGTTGTCCTTGAAAATAATGTTTCAGAAACATGTATTTAAAAGTAGTTGTAGTTGTTAATTGATTAGGTCTTTACAGAGCAGAAAGGGCGCTAAACCCTGCCATCTTGAGAGAAATGGCAACTTTTTTTTTTCTCGATTATTCTTATCAGATCTACTTCTCGTGGAAACAGGCTTTGATATGTCTGCCTTTCCATGCAAACATACATTCACCACAACAACAAAAAAACCAAACATAATGTTTGTTTCAAGTACATCAGTGGTGAAAGACTTTGACATTCACCACCCAGAGCCGCAGTTTCTTCAGCACTAAACTTTCAATCTAATTTTGTCCACCCCCCAGAGAACAACGAATGAAAGTCGTAGATCACAATTAGCATCCCCAGTAACGCATGCCGTCTCGGCGTGTCGTCTTAGTTATGTCATCCGGCAAACGATCGGCAGCCCGGCTGCGGCTGCATACGAAACTGCAATAAACAATTCCTTAGTGGCCATTGAATGATGTGCGTGTGCGTGTGTGTGGTGTATGTGTGTGTGTGTGTGTGTGTTTTCTTCTACAGTTTTTTCCCCTTTGTAAACTGATTTTTATTTCCAAGGATTTTTGTGTGTGTGTTCCCATTCTGTCTGTGTCTCATGTTCTTAATTATGTCCCTTGTTCAACTTTATTGTTGTTTAAAAGTCTTGTGTGCTTAAGACCGCATAGGGAAACAATGCTGTCCTAAAGATGGCGCTGTGATCAAATATCAAGATGCAGAAAGAATTATATCGAAAGCATGAGAGAGCTGAAAAGAGAAAGAGAGAGAGAGAGAGAGAAAGAGAGAGAAAAGATGGATAGAGAGATTAAGTTGTGTGTGCGTGAGAGAGAGAGAAAGAGAGCGAACGAAAAAAGAACGAACAGAGAGAGAGAGAGAGAGAGAACATGAAAGCTGAAGGAATTTAGATGGTTATGTTGTTATGACATTAGACGTCGTGGAATCGAATCTTGATGTGTAAAAGTAATCGCTGCTTTTAGCATTGATGGCCTACTAAAACTACAATCATCTTCTCGATAAAACTCTCAATACCGAGGGTGAAATTTTAATTTCTACTTTACTTTCACAGATATACATTTAGATGGCTACACAGCTTTACAATGCCGTGTGGAGGCTCACTAGTATTTGTAAAGAAGTACATCACATACACTAGCCGCTACTAAAGTATTCCATTTATTTCCTTACTACTAAACAACTAGATTTCAAATGTATCTCGAAGTAAGATCCTTGCAATGGTCGCCTTATTGTAAACCTTGGTATTCAACCTACTTCGGTTAAGGGGTCAATATAAAAGTTTTCGACTTGCGTGTCACGGTCCGCATCGCCGAATTCAACAGAACTGACCACTCGTTGAAAAGTCACAGGTAACAGTCCAGGCCTACTCTAATGGAACTGAACCGTTTTTCGGTTTCATTTTCCCTTCAGGAGGTAGTTTTAAGGTGCTGAAATACATCGTGGTACGGATCGAATGTGGCTCACTTACCTTATTTAGGGCATCATCCTTATATAAAATATATAAATATATATTCTTATACATGCTCATTCCTTTTTGAGAACCGTCGAGGTTTAAGCTCTAGCAGACGACAGGAGACAGGCCAGAGACAGAGTAAACTTAATAACGACAATTCCAGTGCTGGAATTATTGGAGTAGAAACAGATTTGACAAGTCTGTCTTTGTTCTACCGCCACAGCCGCCCTCCCCCCCCCTTCCCCCGAGCGTCCTCTTTTCTTCTTCACTGGGCTAACATAGATTGGTGCTGGGATAGCTAGATCAGGAGGATAAGACACGAGGATGAGTGGGACATGCGGATGTGCAGAGTGAGGGCTTAAAGGGAGGACAGGAAAGAGAGGAGGAAGAGGTTTCGAAATGAATAAATAATGTCCTCATCGACGGGAGGGGGGGAAGGGGGGAGAGAGAGAGAGCAAGAAATCCAAGGGATGTAATCATGCACGATCAGGGGGAGGTAAGGAATGATCTGAACGAGCTAATGCCGAAGATCAATAGTAATGATTGCATGATGGGAAATTGATGACCTCGGAAGGTTAGGGTGTCAAGAAGTGTACAAGGTATGCAGAAGTGGGGATCAGGGAGGAATAAGGTGAGGTCTTAGAGAGAGATCCTTAAAGCGATAGAGATAGTCAACTGTCAGACAGTTTGATAGACTGCAAGGTGTGTGCTATCAAGCGTGGTGCCGTCAATGGATCCCATTCACCAAAACGAGCCGTCACGTGAGGACCATGGATAAAACGCCAAAAAAAAAAATACGATCACGTGATATCCATGTTAGATTCGAATTCGGTCATAATTGGTCCACAAACGACGTGAAAGAACGTGACTTAAGAGCTGTTTGTCTAACGATTGGTGACGGAGGTTCATTGTAACCGAATCCTAGTAAGTGGAGGTTATCAACTGTGACGTTCTCAATGGGACCAAGTCATTGGAAACCAAAGGAGGCTTGAAGGCTGAGTGGTGAAGCGCTTGGCTTCGAACCGAGGGGGTCCCGTGTTCGAATATTGGTGAAGACTATGACTGGATCTTTAGTCTGAGTCCACCCAGCTCCAATGGGTACCTGACATTAGTTGGTGAAACGTAATGGCGGTAGGTCGTTGTGCTGGCCACACGACACCCTCGTTAACAGTAAGCAATGATCTTTACATCAGGGAAACTATTCGATATCATAAAAAATAGTAGTGTGACGTTCAACCAAGCTCTTATGGCACCATTGCATTGAATGCAACGAGGCTTTGGTCGAGAGCCTTAAGAGCCATCCTTAAAGAGAAACTTTGAAGCGCCGCATAATCAAGAAAAACATCAAGTGAGCTCTGACCTTGGGCAAGTTATTGAACATTTTCAATGTTACAGACGAGAACTAAGAAAAAGAATGTTCGTGTAACAGTGTTACTTTTTGCAATGATCTCCAAACTCTCTGAACAGTAACTAACAAATATAAAACACAATCGCTTTCAGAGTATGCGGTCTCTGTGGCAGATGATGTTAAGGTCATCTGTTTCTTTGGCCAACGGTAAACGAGCAGGGTGTCAAGCGACCAGCACAACGACCTACCGCCTTTACTTTCCCCAATTAAAGTCATGTAGCCAACAGAGTGTGGGTGGACTCAGGGGCGCCCTAAAAATCTCGAAATTCAAAATCCCAGTCTTCACCGGGATTCAAACTCAAGACCTCAAGTTTGAAAGCCAAGCGCTGAACCACTCAGCCATCGCACCCCCATTTATTCACAATAAGGAGTTCACGACTTTTGGTCTTTTAAAGAAAAGAGGATAAACTAGCTAGTTCCTACAAGCTACAAGCGCACAGAAAAAAGACAACTTACTAATCGATTCAGAAGAATGTGCACATGTGTCTGTGTGTGTATGTGTGTGTGTGTGTGTATGTGTGTGTGTGTGCGGGTGGGGGGAGGTGCAGCTCTGTCAGCGTCAGTTACAGTCTCAGAACGTGGGGAGAATGTTATGAACGCATCGAGCACACATACTAATGGACAGGGATACAAGTCTATTTAAGAGAGTCTTAAGGCCTTGCAGATCTTGGGGACTGCCTTCACAGAAAAGTTTGTGTTAGTCACAGGTCGTATCCCGGTCTGAACAAAGTTGACGAATCACTGAGATGTTTGGACTTACATTTGAGTCTGACAGCTCAAAAAAAAAGTGCATTTAAAAGACACAAAGCCGTATTTAATATATTAGCATCTTGAGAAAAAAAAAAGTAATTACATTATATTGAACCACTGTGAAAATATATGATCTTTCCAAGGGAGCTAATTTAAGTGACGATATTAAATTCCACCCTTACCTACAGCCCAACACAACCAACACCCTGTACGGCAGTGCTGAACAACGGAAGAAAGCAGCACATTATTTTTCCATGGCACAGTCTGCAAAAGAGCTGACAGCTCAGCAGCAATAAGCTGGCTAGAAGAAGAAGAATCTATTTAAAGAGTACAGGCTAATGATTTCCTCTTTCGATGGCGCGCCTTTCCATATGATTTGCATTGTGCTTGCAACATCTATACGTAATGGCAACATAAAAAAATATATATTTTGTTCTTTGAAAAAGTAAAACAATTGAATGTGAATTTTTAATTAGCCTATATATAGGTCAGATGAAGGTTAACCTGCGATTATAAATTACGAAAAACATTTCCGATTTTAAAAAATGTTTCTCCTGCTTGCAATCAAATCCAAACCAATGTAGCCAGGACTCAATTGTTTGGTTTATGATTTTTTTAAAATGTTTACTGTACAACGTGGTAATATTAGAAATATTGTTTTATTTTCTGTTTGACATTTCAAAACAAGTGTCAAGTATTTTTTTTTTTTTTGTATTTCAATTATTGTGACATCTTCAGCCATACTTGTCCAATCTTCGACTCAGGTTACTTTGGATACTCGATACCACCCACAACTCCTGTCATCATTCCACCCTGAAATGGTCGATTCCATTACTTGTCGATACCGTAATAGCATGGCAACGAACGAAGGCGGCTGAGCGATACCTTGTAATCGCAAAGAGAATTAGTGTTGCGCTGCTACCAAGATCGAAAAAAAAAGCGATACCTGGATTCGTGTTTTTGTCGTAATCTGAGTTCCAATGACAACTTGGACAAACATGACATTGCGGCGGCCATATTGGTCCCTGGAGACATTGTTGTGGCTTCCGGTGGTTTACTCCGGAACTTCCCGGGGGGATTATCTCCCCCCACTGGCCTGTCACACACTGACGTGAAAGAGAAGCCCCTGAAATGTGTCACTGGCCCACACGATGACCAACACTGACCAACCGAAAGTTTCACTCTGGAGTAACGAAATAATCAACTGGTCAGTTGTTGTAGGGTTTTAATCTGACCTCTGTCCGGTTGTGAGGAAATAAATGTCCAAATGATCATCAAGGATGTCTGTAAATAGCAAGAGTGTTTAGATGGAAATAGATAAGAAATGTCGACAAAGTAGCCTAAGGAGAGGTACAAAATCGTAACAGTAGAACTACATTGTACTATTGAGTAAAGTAAAGTTTCCCTTTTTCAGAGTTTGTGGTGTTTAGGGCAAATGATGTAAAGGTCAACTGTTTCTTTGGCCTATGGTTAACGAGGGTGTCTTGTGGCCAGCACAACGACCAAACGACTTTATTTTTCCCCACCTAGTTCCAGGTATCCATTAGTATTACAGATGGGTGGACTCAGAGGAGCCCGAAGATTCCGAAATTGAAAAATCCTAGTCTTCACCAGGATTCGAACCGCGGACCCCGCTTTGGAAGACAAGCACTTTACTGTTCATTTTATTGAATACCATTGTTAATAATAGAACTACTGTATGAAATAACATATCAAAGTACATGGGTACAATAACATGATTGTGGACGCCAGTTCCATAAGTTGTGCTTGATAAAAACTAAATTGATTCAGTATGTATCAGTACATTATCAAAAAGGCGACTCAATGCAGTGTTCTTTAACTTTCCGAAACAAAATGATTTACAAGACAAGGTGCTATCAATTCGAGTCGTATAGATAATTCCTTAAAAACATTCTTCTTGTTTCTTTCGAGGTTCCCTTCCGGTCTTCTGTGAGAGCTACGCCGCTGAATTTAGTGTGACATATCTCAAACAAATTACTTTAGTTTGAGAACCCTTTGAGTTTTACATTGAAATAAACTAGGCCTATACTTAACAGTTAACAATCCGTCCGGATACATTCGAACTGTACCTCATGCACTTACCGACTTGCGAACGAGCTGCGGCTGTGAAGTATCTTTCAGAAGATCAACTGGCTGCTACATTTTGACGGGGTGGTTTATGTTTGGTGAACTCTTTGAGCCAGAGAGACGCCCAATAACAAATTCTACAGACTAGATTGAGATATTCATTCAGTACATTGATAACCGGGGGAGGGGGGCTGTGAGACAGACGCAGACGAGAGAATAATTTGGAAAGACATTTACGCCCGGGCCCCAGGTGTGTTCGTTTTGATGAACGTTCCTAAAGTAAGAAGTTAGTTGGTCGGGGAAACTCTGCATCAGGTCCTTTCTACAATTGTTACCATGTCTTAGATCTCTCTCTCTCTCTCTCTGTGTCTTAATTGTGATGTTTCTATCAACTAGTAAACATGTTTCGGATGTTCCTAGAGAGTTAAAGAAAATCTACTTCCTAGTCCGAACCTCCAGCAGGACAACGGGGAGTGACACCGGACGATGTAAGATTCTGGGACCATCGTGACGCGGGCACGTTGCTCTGCCTCATCGTGGCGCCCGCGTGGAAACGACTACCAGAGGAAGTAGCTAGGCGAAAGAGTAACAAACATGACTCCCGTGGGGGTGCCCACGGGCAGGCGAGAGTCTGCCCTTTGCACGGCTAGCGGGGTTGAAAGAAAGCGCCCTTAACCCTGTCACAAATCCATACGCCGCTCCTCTCAGGGAGCGTTATAATAATGGCGTATCCCGCACGGTTAGTGTGGTATAACGAAGGAAAATGGCGCGGCCCCCGATATTGCCTGGCCTTCGGCCATGATTTCTAGTGCATGCGTCCGGAGTGCCGGTGGTATTGGAAACAGCAATGCCAATGCCCTATAGGCATTGACTCGGGTCTCTCCCAGACAGACCTGTACGGTCCGACAGGTTTTTTTGTTTTTTTTTACTGTTTGATATTTGTTCTCGGACGGATTCAGACTGGTTTTTTGTTTTCAAACTTAGAGCTCGATGAGCCTTCGGCTTAGCTCTTAGACTATCCAGCGGGACCATTGTGACGAACGACTGTCCAGCGCGCAAACAGCACGAACAGGCAAAAATTCAATAGGAATCATACATCTATAAGTCATCTATAATAATCGTAAATATACAAGAGTCACAGATCTACAAAAGTCAATGATGTCTTGGATAAAAAGGAACAAACACATACACCTATTTATACAATGAAACATACGCCAACCAAAACACACACACACACACTTATATATATATATATATATATATATATATATATCTAATATATAAAGTTGTATGTTTAGCGTATGTATGTATGTATGTATGTATGTATCGAATGGAAATCAAAACCGCGTGACCAATTTTCATTAAACTTGGCAGAAATGTTCCTTGGGTACCAACTTAGGCCGTAGTGTATGTATTTAGTCCTAAAACAAACTTAAGACCCTCAAAAAAAATAAAGTTGACCAACTCTATTAGACTATTGTATCTAACAAAAACTAGGTCACAAGCCATGTCTAGATCTACATGTGTCGCGCAGTGGTACAAATGAAATGAACGTCATAGGTCATAATTATAATATCGCGCATTATAAATGCATATTATTTAAGTAATAAACTATATACATAATACAATTTACTTTTTATTGTATTTTTTCATAACATTTAAACCTACAACTACCGATTTGGTTTAATTTTAAATCTTTATTTTTAATTTACTTTTTTTTCTTTCAGATTTACTTACGTATGCGCATTTAGACCTGATAACACCGTTATTGTATCTAGATCTAGGTCAAATCTTAGATGCTAATGTGTCACACAAGTTTTTATTTATTGACTAGATTGCTGTGGCATTCAAATTGTTAGGATTCAAGAGCTATACAAAATTAAACTAACAATATTACATAAACAATTACATTCACGCGTATGATTTGCTTTTAAAATATAGGCTAGATCTATTGTATTGTTGTTGTATCGTTGCGTATTGAGGTCACCAAGGAGACGCGTCAAGGGGTCATGAACTTACATAGCTACACAAAAATAAAAACAGATGTTGACCTTTGAACAATAAATTGAATAATTAAGCTCTATTTTGCGTTATTTTTTAATTTAAATTAATGAGAATTCAATATAGACTACTCTCTTATATACATGACTATACTTTTAATTAACAATAACTATTTTAAAATTAGATCTAAAAGCTTTCATTTCATTCATGACATAGATATAATAAACTACTTTCTTCTCATTTGGAGGCTTGAACTCTATATTTCTAAAGATAACTTTTCAGTTTCAGACGTGAGTGTATTCAATAATTTATAAAACGTAAATAAACAAGACAGCGAGCTCAATATCTTTACTGATTGTAGATCTACAATATTCTTCAGTAAAACATTTAAACTACTATTGGTAGGAACAATAAGGCCACTTATTAGGCCTACTTCATATAGCTTAAATAGTTGAATAAAAGAAACATATGTAAATCTATAGAGAGAGTGAGATATCTACTTTTTATCAAAGTTAATGGCTTTACGTTAGCGTGTTGATCTACGTCAACACAAACTCAAAAGTGTTTTAGTCATTGTGATTGACTAATTTGATCACAAGCTATTACATGGATCTGTCTCTCTCGAAAGAAATATAACGTTCAACTATTATACATTTTTGTATAGGAAAAAGGGAAAAATGTGCAGATATCTTTGGGAAATTAGCAATGAATATAAACTTTTACTAAACATCGTCTGCATGTGACAATTTTCTCACTGGGATAGTAAGAATCTACCATAAGCTATTAATCTACTCGGCTATGGAAAGACACGGGCCATCACGTGAATGTATTATGCTATTATTGCTAAATTGTGTATATTTCCGTCTGAAAAAAAAAGGTTTATCATTGCTTTTTATAATGAGATCAGCTGTTGACATCGAGAAGTACATAGAAGTCAAATTCATAAAGCGCTGGTTGTGAATGTGTATGTGTTTCGTATGTTAAAATTAATGTTGTTCGAATTTTTCATCAATATTGTTTTTTGTATAGTAGTTACGCTGAGGTTGTCAATTGTAATCAAAATGAATTTCCATTAAATTGGATCAATAAAAATTATCTTATCTTATCTTTATTATTATTATTTGAAACATATGTGGTTTCTCCAAACGTTGTAGCCTACCTTTTGGACTGGTAAAAAATAAAATGGGTATTGAGAAAACTATTTGTGTTAACAGGTTATGCAATAAAACGTCACCTATTCAACTTTTTACTTTTTTTTTTTTTAGATTCATTATGCCACCAAAAAAAAGATGTATTGGAAAAATTACACCTGGGGCGAAAAAAATTGATTATTCAAAGGGACTCCATGCATGCTATTTGTAGAAAGAAAAACCCGAGCAAAGCCGGGTAAAATTTAGCTAGTATATATATATAAATGCCTCCGCTCCACTTGGCCTTAAATCATCTATAGATATTAATTTCCAGAAAGTTCTTGACGACGGCTGAAAGTATTTAGACTGAAAGCAGGTCGAAAGATGTGTGTGGGTTTGTGTGTGTATTTACCCCACACAACAAGGAAAAGAGGGCGTGGCTTGAAGTAACATTGCCCGGGGGACTAATTGCTACCTTGAGTTGGTTGGAAGACTATGTGTGCCAGTGTGCGTTTAATGTGTGTGAGTTTATACTCATGAGTAATACATATGTTTGTGTGTGTTTAATAACAATGTGTGTTTATCTCTTGCGGATGTGCCTCAGAAAAAAAAAGTGACAGGAGATTGAAATAATAAATAACGATGTATAAATGTGTGTGTTGGTGTGTGTAACTTACGCAGACCAGTAATCCCAGGAATGGGGAGGTTGAAAAGGCGTACACTATAATCTCTAGAAATAATAAGTCCAGACTCTTCAACATTCAAGGAAGTCCTTGCTGGCCCTCATGTCGTTCAAATCTCCTCCTCCCCCCTCCTTACACACACACACAAATTCCTCCTTGACGGGAAGTTTTTTCCACAAGAGAATCTCTTTCCATTCAGTTGTCTGAGTGGAATCTTTCCAGACAGGTAGAAATGAGAGGGTGTGTCGAGGGGCCCAGGTAACAAAGACGTGCCAGGTCCCGTGAGAGAAAAGGGCTGATTAAGAAAGCAATAGAGCAGAAAATAACTCCCGCCACTTACTTCGGCGGCAGTGTTAGATTAACTCCCCTTGTGTTCCGGCCCGCTATTTCAACCCTCGGGCCACAGCTTCAGTTACACAACCAACTCTTTTTTTTTTAAATCTCTCATCACGAGACTGGAGAAAGAAAAAAAAAATACGTAAGAGTTTCCAGGGCAGGGTAATTTATGGTCAAAGTTTATTTTAAAGCAATGGTTCTAAAACAGTATGCTCTGGAAATCTAAGTTATTTGCTACAGGTATCTAATTCTTACTGCATAGATACGATACTTACACAATAGCATTGATTTGCTTTCCACTAGAGATGAACCCCCCTCCTCTTTTCCCCGTTTTGGTCAAATTACTTAGATGAAGTATGTAAGTCCAGTAGCGTAACAAAGAATTTTCCATCGTTTGAGGGTCCTCAGGCCTTGACCTTTTATTGGCCCCCCTTCCTGCATTTTGCGTAAAATTTAATATTTAATGTAAAAAAAAACCCCACTCATTTGGGGCCCCCTTCAAGTGGGGGCACTGGGGGATTTTCTAATTGTCCCTCTTATCACCTTACCCTTGCTACGCCACTATGTAGAAAGTCTCAGATTAAGGCTGAGTACATTTCACGTGATTTGTAAGACAAGTTGTGGCCTACATTTTTTGTCACAAAGTATTTACTTCAAGGAATACATCGCCGCTTACTCATTTAAATTTTTATTTATTAATGAACTTTTTTATTTTACAACTTTTTTTTTTATAAACAAATGAGACTTGATCAGCGACAAACAAGTGCCATGTTTAGGATTTATTTTAGAAAACAAAAAAACAAAAAAAAATAACAAAAGGTAAAAATGGAATATGTTTGAGAACCATTGACTCCGAAAGAGAGTTTCAAGAGAAAAAAAGTTCGTTGCTAGGGAGACAGGAAGTTGACATCCAAGAATGTGCAGGAGGGAAAGATACCCGGCTGTGATTTCAAAGACACAGAGGATACGCTTTAATAAAAAAAAAACGCTTGTTTCTCAAAGAAATGGTTGTATTATTACAAAGACGAGTCACGATGGCGTGTGTCGAGTGCTCACAGCACACATTCAAACTAACAACTCGACATTGACTTTGAAACGAGCGAGTCACGAGGACAACACATCGACGTTGGAAGTTTCATTGAAGTGAATAGCAGAAATGTTTGGAAGTACAATGTATTAAGTACAAGATTTGACACTTCACCGCCAGGTATTCATACCACACTGGACACTAGACCAAAGTCTACCCAAAATACGTTTTAAAAGACTTCATGTTCATAGCCTATAGAAGGGAAATAACCGCACATTTTCTTATCTCAATACTATAAAATTTACGTCCCTTTTTATCAAACAAAATTAATCAATATCTGCTATTTCAATATTGATTAATGGTTTAATTTTTAATTGAATCATGCTTTGTTGAATAATTGTGCTGGGTTTCAAATTGATCTGAGAATTGGAACTGGGAGAAATAACGTGTACAAACTTTTTACCAGACTGACAAACAGACAGAGTTGATAGAAGCTTTGTAAAAACAAAAACGACTGCCTGTAACATGCTTTTCATTTGAATGATTACAACCCCCACCCAAAAAAAAAAGCACTTAATGTCACAGGCTAAATATTTTTGCATGGTGATCTTGTGTAGTATATAGATCTACAATAAAAGTCCTCGAACATGTTCCACTAATACTGAACTGAGAGTGATCTAAATAATTTAAAATAGTCCTACTCAGCTTTATGTGTATGCAACATTCCAGTCGATCAATGGTTTAAGTTTATACTGTCCTTACTTTCAGTTGATCAATCGTTTAAGTTTATACTGTCCTTACTTTCAGTTGATCAATGGTTTAAGTTTATACTGTCCTTACTTTCAGTCGATCAATGGTTTAAGTTTAAAATGTCCTTACTTTCAGTCGATCAATGGTTTAAGTTTAAAATGTCCTTACTTTCAAGCACACAAATAGCGGGTTGTTGAAAATCTGATATGTCTTGGGCAGAGCTCGTAACTAGTTATTAATTCATTATCATAACATCATGTTTACTTTTTAAGGACAAAACAAGGGCATTCCCTAGTGGATAAATAAATCTTCGTCCCTCTAATGAGCCACCCTTGGCACATAGACTACAGAGTGTTTTTTTTAAAGTTCCATTGGTTTCGTTTCTTTTCCAATCTCAATTTTTTAAATTTTAAAATCCATATTTTTAAGTTGAAGTCAAAGTATGATTAAATGTACATGTTGCAGGATGACGACATCGCGGAGTGCGGATTCCATTTCCGCTCTCACCTCAGTCCTCAGTGATTGTTTCCTCTGGTTTAGAGTGAGATGGCGTCCTCCCCAGAGTGCACTCCATACGCCACTAGACACTGACTTCAAAACTACGCGAGACTTCACTCACGAGAGTTGAAACGAGATTTGAAACTGACAATGTCACAGAGCATTTTAGTTACCGTGTGTGTGTAAGCAACATAACCACATTTCTCGTATTTGTCCTTATGTGATATTTTATGTTTTAGATATGATTTTCCTTTTTTTTAAAAAGGATTTTAAAACATAATATGCTTGTTTTCCTAAACAGTTTTAAGAAATCCAAAATATACTTAGAGCTACAGAATCTTAATTATTATTTATTTTTTGTTTAAAAGCAGTTTTTGTATTTTGACATGCATACATATTTCTTCAATCGGTACACTTTATTACAAATAGAGCTGTTAATACTAGTTTTCCCTACTGCATGATGACCATGTTTACTTTTGGGGAGATTGTACTAGAATTAATGTCTTGTCACACTACGCCATCTGCCGGTCACAAGGCTAGCGACCCCACCCTGTAAAACTACTATTGCCACAGAAACGGCAAACTTGAAACATTAAAAAAAAAAATTATACATACGGCGTGGGCGGCCACCCCCCCCCCTCCGATAACGACGTTGGCTCAAACCCAACTGGACGTCCAATGCCCGATACGTGGCAAGCCCTTCAACGCAAAGAAAACAGACCCTTATTGGCACATGGAATGTAAAAACCCTGAACCAATGCGGTAAACTGGTCCAAACTTGTAGACACACAAATAAATGTAAAAAGTATGGGCTATAACTGAAGTGCTTTCAAAAGTGGCTGATTAAATGCTAAAAAAAGTGCTAAAATAAATTTTAGAATAAGTGCGAAACAAAAGACTAAAGAAAGATTTGCTAATAATAAAGATTGACCAGTGGCCTAGTTTTGCTGATATAGTCAAGTAGTTTGCTCTTCCCACCCCAAGACCACCCCGAGATAAAGCTACCGTTTTTAATCAAATAATGCTATAACCTGGCATTGATCCCAGGCCGAGTAAGAGAGGAAGGGGAGAGAGAGAGAGAGAGGGCAAAGCAGGAGAGGGACATGTTTATTGTACAAGTTGGCTTAATAAACATGTCGTTAATCAGTG
>JADKLZ010060722.1:0-16309 GCA_021533235.1 Biomphalaria straminea | reverse complement strand
TTGGTAGGTAGATTCTTTTAGGTTGGTAGGTAGATTCTTTTAGGTTGTTAGGTAGATTCTTTTAGGTTGTTAGGTAGATTCTTTAAGGTTGGTAGGTAGATTCTTTAAATTTGATAGGTAGATTCTTTTAGGTTGGTAGGTAGATTCTTTTAAAGTAGATAGATTCTTTACGGTTTGTAGGTAGTTTCTTTTACGCTCTGTAGGTAGATTCTTTTAGGTTGGTAGTTGATTTCTCTAGGTTGATAGGTATTTTCCTTTATGGTAGATAGATTCTTTTACGGTTTGTAGGCAGATTATAGTATAGTTGGCAGGTATACGTATATGGTACAGTAAAGGAACATATTGTTTGTCATATACATATATAAAATAATCAAAAAGAAAAAAAAAAACGTTACGTTGATTCAGAGTCAGCCCCAAAAAAAAATGTAAATTGATTAATTAGGTAAATATTTTTTTGTTGTTAAAAAGTAAACATTTGAACATTAAAATTAATTACAAGAGAGTTTCAGTCCAGTCGTGTCTAAAATAAAAATAAAAAGAAAGAAATGAGCTTCAATTACTAACATCCAACAACAAAGTTGTCTTTTCATACTTTTGACTACTTTTAATGAAGAACTGGGGTTCTAATGTAACATGCATTTTTTTCCCAATAAGTTGATTGGATAAATTGGAATCATAATTAAAGTTATATATATATTTTATTTACAGAATGTCTGTTCTAAATTTTTATAGTAAAGGTTGTAGTTATGTATGAGGTTGTTTCTTGTATGCAATTGAATGTTTAGTGTACTTTCACACACACACACACACACACACACACACATATATGTATATGTTTCTGTATTGGTACATGTATCAATTTTTTTTTATATCGTATGTTTTTTTTAAACATCTTTAATTTGGTATCCTGTTTATTGAATGGCTCATTAAATTAGACAGACTATTGCTGTCTGATTGAAAAAAAGGCATTGAATAATTGCCAGAAAAACTTCTATCCGAGAATCTACGATGTTCAGACCATAGTTACATAGTTCTAGAAACATATATATATATATATATATGTATTAGCGTTACGTTGGAATGAACTATAAACCTTGTCTGTCCACAACAAATTGCGTCATAGGACAAGCCTCTAAGGACCCCACAATGACCAACGAGTGACAAATTATGTGACCGCCTAGGACGAGGAAGTAAGAAATAAAAATGGGAGGGGAGGTGAGAGATTTTCGGAAGAAGAAGATGGAGTGAGTGAGACAGAAAGACAGACAGAAGAAAGAGAGAGAGAGAGAGGGAGAGAGAGAGAGAGAGAGAGAGAGAGAGAGAGAGAGAGAGAGAGAGAGAGAGAGAGAGAGGGAGAGAGAGAGACTGATGTCCACTAAGAAATACTTGTGAACAGTAAAACGCTGGACTCTGGACATAAAAAAAATGTACTTCGGATCAAGTCTATCGATCACGTCCAAAAGAAGAAATAAATTAAAGAAACAAAAAAAAGCACGCGTGTATCTAAATTAACCTGGATGTGTAATCAATGAGGTATGGTCGGTTAATTACATAGGTGTGCGGGAGATGGGTAGCGAATACAGGTGGATGTGGGCGCCCAGCACTAGGCGGTGTGGGCGCTGCCTGCGCCGCCTTCGTTAACTGGGTTTTGTTGTCACGTTGGAGGTGGTGCAATGAATTAACGCCACCTCGTTAACGACCATACGCAGATATTGAATGCGCGTCAGAAAATAGATCAATTTGCCGGAATCAATTTGCTGCTACATCAATAAGCCCAGCATATCAAATCAACATCGAGAAAGCGAGGCAAGGTAGTTCAAATCAGGAGCTTTACCCCCTAAGAGATAGAATAACAAGAGGGGAAAACACGACTTTATGACCGAAGGTGTTGTACGATCTCCACATGGTTGCTAAGGACAGCTTCACTTCAAAACGTGATAACAAATTTCGTTCATTCTTGGTAGCCCGCGACTTAAACAAAAAGATAACTAATTTGAGATTCATTAGAGTTATATATTGACCATTGCCCAGCCAGTTAGCAGTGATATGGGCGTAACGATATTTTTTTTTATTTCTCCTGTTTATTTTCTAGGTTTTATTTGGGCAACATCCAGCAGTAAAATTATACACAAAGCTTGGTTTATAGCTAGAATTTAATTAATTACCAGTACTTAATCTCCACCCAACAATAGGATAATTTAATTTCAATTTGTTTATCATAAGTCACGTCTTGTGTTAATATATTCCACAATACATAGAATTGCTTTATGACATTATGCAAGAGCTATTAACTGATAGAATTTAAAAAGAATTTCCCACATACTGCCTCAATGAAATTATAAGATCTATACATTTACACACGCAAATCTCTGACATCCACTCCTGCAAATCTGATAAGTACACTTGTAAATCTCTGATATGTACGCCTGTAAATCTGATATCTAAATTTGTAAATCTCTGATATGTACGCCTGTAAATCTGATATCTAAATTTGTGAATCTCTGATATACACATATGTGAATATCTGACATCTACACCTGTAAAAATTTGATACATAAACCTGTAAATCTTAAAACACAATGTTACCAAATGTATGTGTTTTCTCTCCTCCTACCCCCCTCTCCAATATAAAGAAGAGAGAACACCAATCTCAACTAAATAGAAGCCTAATATCTAACCAACCTCCTTCTTACAAAGAAAAAAAAATAATTTGTCATACATTTAGAATATATGGCTAAAACGGTCTGTTTTCCACCTGTTATTACCTTTAATATCAACCTCCTATCAAATTCTTATCAGACCGCGTACTGATGTTATCAGGGTGAACAATATATTTTTTTAAAACTTTAATACTTTTAAAAAAAAAATATCCAACCAAAAAGAAAAACTGGAACTTTTATTTTGAAACGAATCAATTTTTTTGTCTGTTTTCAGGAACGAAATGTTTACCATCTGTAAGAAATGCACGGCGAGCCTGTTTGCTCCCTGAGATAAGGTTTGACCCAAAGTCTTCCAGATCATCTTGACCTGTCGTCTAATCACAGTAATTAGGAAAACAACAAAACATTTGGACGAATGTACAGGACACACATACACGCACCCAACCACTGACACATGCCTACACACATTGAAGAGGTTTAAAAATAAATTGTATTGAAAGTAAAAAATTAAATTAACTCTTTGATGAGCTCATTAAATCTTTTCATTGCGCTGTAGATGTGTACCTCCCCCCTCCTCCCCGCGTATTTAAAAGTCTGTGTGTATGAGTGTGTGTGTGTGAGTGGCTTCTTCGAGATCTTTGTCCACTCCTTCCCCCCCCCCTCCTTAACTTAAAGGGAGAACAAAAAACTGTAAAACTCCTCGGCTAAAAAGTAATCGTTTTGTTCACATTTAAAAATATAAAAAAAAAAAAAAAACCTCGTTTTAAGACTCGATGATGATTAAACAATGTCAGTGTGGGTGTGTCTTTGTGCTTGTGTGTGTGCGTGTGTGCGGGTACGTGTGTATATGTGCATGTGTGTGGTAAGTGAAAGGCTACATGAGTCCTGAACATCTCTAATAGCGCTATTTATTTATTTTGTTTTAGCATGGAGGCATGAACTATTATAGAAGAGGAAGTGAAGGTATGTGAGATAAAATTATACTTAATTGTTATTTTTACACATTTAAATCGTCAGTCTGTCCGTCTGTCTGTCAGGTACTAATTCTGTACACGGTATTTCTCCCACATCCCATCCTTAGCTCAAGTTGACATTTTCCATAATTATTCATTATCGACGGCAACACACGCAGTATTGAGATTTAGAACATAAGTTTTGGTTTCAATTCTTATTTTTTTTATATTCTTTATTGTAATTTTTTTTTTGTGTGAGACGCTCATCCAATCGAAAGCTTGAAATAATTGTAAGAAAAAAATGTTGGCCATCGACATATATCAATAAATTGTATCAATTTAAAATATTTTAAATTAATTTTCCCCAATAAATTGTATCGATTTAAAATATTTTAAATTAATTTTCCCCAATAAATTAAATTTATTCTACTTAATGTCAAAGTTAACAACGATAACCTGTACAATGCCACACTTGCAGTGTACTAAGAACTTGTTGATCACGATATAGTGAGACTTGGAAACGGTAGGCTACTTATAGGAATTTGTGCTTGCTTGGGAAATAAGAAATATGTCTTTATCTTCGTGTCTTGTCAGAATCTTTGATCATCTTTCTCATTATTATTATAGCTTTTATATAGCGCTACTTTCATGCTTATAGCATGCTCAGAGCGCTTTGGTCCAATCTCGTTTGTGGACCAGTGGGGGGGAGGGGGTATCTAGGAGTTTGTTTTCCGTGCTGCCTTTGGGCGCTCAGTAAACACAACTCTGCCCGAGTCCGGTGTCGAACCTCGAGCCCCCTTCTAGGTAGTCAAGCAAGCCAAGCTCAAGCCGCACTTAGCCTCTCGACCACGCTTCATGTGTAAGCTATGATTCTGCATTCATGGAGGGTATTATAGATTTGTACAATCTGTTCTGAGAGTGTGTCTCATTTTAACGATTTTCCAAACTGTGTAACTGACTTTGAGTTAGAGTTTTCATTTGTGATAAATCTCATTGGCTTATTTTGTGCATAGTCTAGTTCTTAAATCCGTTCTTCGTTTGATGTATCCCAATTAGAGGATGCAATCGTAAATACATTCTAATCTTCAGAAAAAAAAAGTGCAAGTGGTATTTTAAATATAACATAAGAGGAGGAGAGTGAGATAGAGAGAGTGAGGGAAAGAGAGATAGGGGAGAAACAGGGAGAAACAGAGATAGAAAAAAAAACAGAGGAAGAGAGAGAAAGAGAAAGTCAAAGAGAAAGAAACACACAGAGAGAGAAAGACAGAGAGTGAGAGGAAGAGAGACAGAGACAGAGAGAAGAGAGACACATTGACACTTGTCAAACAGATCGAGAATAAGCAAAAGGGAATACAAATAGACAAACGAACACAATTTAAAAAGTCGAGACAGACAGACAGACAGACAGACAGAGACATAAATGGAAAGTGAGAAATAAAAATTATATACTAAACAGTAAGAAGGTTTATTTGTTTCATTTTTACTCATGCATTTATTGTATCTTTGTTAGTGGTCAGTCTGCATTCCATATTGGTTTGTTTGCTTTAAGGACTATCTTTAAGTTTTAAGTGACATTAGTGCCAGCCATTATTTCATTCTCAGGTCCATGTCCCCATGTTCCAGTTACAATTACACAAACGTCACTACATACACACATACACAAAACAAATAAATTAATTGCATTTAAAAAAAATGTATCTGGGAGGATTCTAACAACGGCTGAACTGACAGATGACCAGTCCATAATTCATGGCTACTGAGGGTTGGACGCGGTTAATACAGGACTACTAGTGCGGTTATCTTCTCCTGCCTCTCTTTCTCCCAATGGATTTCATTCCCCCCCCCCCTTTTGAGTTTTTTTTTTTTTTAATTTCTTTACGAGAAAAATAGCTCCTCAGAGTGATCTGGATATTGAACTAGAGAAAGAGAGAGAGAGATGAGAGGCTGAAAACAGAGAGAGAGAGAGAGAGAGAGAGAGGAGAGAGAGAGAGAGACGAGGGAGGAGAATGTGTCAGTAGGTGAGAAAGACATGTAGGAAGAGTGATTGACACAGAGCCCTAAATAGATAGACGTCTTTATATAGACTCCAGAGGAAGACAATTTGGTTCTTTTTTATTTGTTTGGTCTACTTTCCGGAAGGAAAAAAAAAGTGTTTAAAGCAATATTGCTAGGAGCTCTAGCTAGCAGGCTCATTCTTTGATGTTAGTGTCATCTCCTACATCATGGATATCAGGAGAAGTCACACTGACATTTCAGTTCAGAGCCAAAGACATTATTAAAGAGAGAGGGAATCATAAAGTATAAAGAGAAAAGAGAGAGAGACAGAGAGAAAAGAGATTGAGAGTTGAGATAAAAAGAGTTAACTAAAGAGGGGAGATAGAAATGGAAAGAAAAGGAAATTGAGAAAAAGAGACAGAAAAAGAACAAGAGATAAAGCAAAATGGCCATAAAGAGATTGAGATAGAGAGAAGTTGATAAATTGAGTGAAAGAAATAGAAATATAAAAAAAAATAAGATAGAGAGAACAAAGAAAAAAACAAAAACAAATAATCAATAAAGACCCTGGGTAGTTTTTGTTTTCGGCCAAATATAAATAGTAATAGACTTCACATCGAGTGACAGACCACCTGCTACATCTTGCCGCGACACCACCTCTGTGAAAGCTTGATTAATATGAAGAAATTAAGAAACAAAAAAAGACAAGAGTGATAGGGATAGCAGCGCTCATTAAGGAAAGTTGATTTATGTCGAGATAGGGCTCTTATGCTTGTCGTTCCTATCAGTATCCATTATCCACAGAACTATGGATGACAATCCGCGTAATCCTTGTTTGGAGTCATCTCCAACGTGGATAGAAACAGCGCAACAAATGTTATCCAGCCTTGGCCGGGAACAAAGCATGCCAATTAACATCCACTAATGTGTTTTATTGTGCTCTCCCAGTAAGTTAAGACAAAAGTGATCCAGATCCACCTGCAGCCGTGCGTTCCGTGGAACACTTGAGGTCTGAGCCTAGGAACGCCACGAAGATATGGGGCGTACGGTGCATGACTACAATGTTTTGAGATAATAAGTCTTTTACAAACACGTCCGTCGTGTTCCCCATCTCTTGGTGACTGCTATAAAGGTAATATTGGGGGTTATTTGGGGTTATAAGGGTAATTTAAGGGTTATTTTGGGTTACAAGGGTAATATTGTGTAACACCACACCTATTTCGGTCCAGGAACCTGCAGAAATGTTGACGTGGGTGGAATGGAGATCGAAAATTTTGAAAGGTACTGGCCGACCCTCAAAAACGCTGGATAGACAGTGTGAATCGTTTAGTAGGATAAAGAATGAATGGATAATCTCATATTATAAGTGTTATGGCTCTTTTGCCGTGGCAATATTAACAGTAGGTAATCCTCAACCACAGACGAAATGCCCAACAAGCAATAGATGAAGTCGACAATCGTTTCAACTATAAAAATACGTTTAATACTTTAATAAGAGATCCGTCAACGTCCTTCTTTACTTGCCGTCTGTATAATAAGAGATCCGTCAATGTCCTTCTTTAATTGCCGTCTGTATAATAAGAGATCCGTCAATGTCCTTCTTTACTTGCCGTCTGTATAATAAGAGATCCGTCAATGTCCTTCTTTACTTGCCGTCTGTATAATAAGAGATCCGTCAACGTCCTTCTTTACTTGCCGTCTGTATAATAAGAGATCCGTCAATGTCCTTCTTTACTTGCCGTCTGTATAATAAGAGATCCGTCAATGTCCTTCTTTACTTGCCGTCTGTAGCCTCAATAAAATAACGTCTTGTTTTTTTGTGTCGACTAGATCGTTCTCCTTTTTTAACATAACTTTTCGTCATTTCCGTAACTAAGTAAAACTTATCCCTTTATTTAGGGACCCAAAACCGATTTTTTTAAATGGTCACGCAGCTTATTTTTTAACTTATTTGGATAGAGCTCGTGATTCTAAGACCGAGGATACCAAATTTATGTCTGTAGCTTAAATATTAAGAAATTTACAAATTTTTAAAAACGCGTTTTTTTGGATATTTATTTTGGCCTTCCAAACCCGTGTTTTTGAAGGACATTTTAATAGAAACTATAATGCCCTCAGAGATGAAACTTAGGAAAAACATTCATGTGCACACATAGAACACGCTCAATTTTTTTCAAGCTTGTCAAAAAATTATTTGAGTTTATTTACTTGTGCCGAATGTTGCATTTTATCATTTTTGGCATTTTTCAAAAAGGGAGGTAAAAAACACAAAAAATGTGCATTTTTAAAATTGTATAACAAAAAAGCTATAAATGCTACATGAATTTACTATATGTCAAAATGCGGGGAATTTATAGATCTAAAAGAATAAACTACTTTAAATAATATTTTATTTCAATATTTTGCTGTACTTATACAATAATATGCAATGGTTTACTAAAACTCTAAAATAAGCTAAACTTTAATGAGCTAAAAATATGACACCAGTATAGCAATAAGTACAATTTACAGATCATAATTTAGATAATTCTCTCCTCTTCCATAATAATATTGAAAAACATATATTTATTTATAGGGACCTGTGTAAGTGTATTGCCAACCAATGATGGTAAAAAAAGACATACAGTCCATACATTTACTTAGATTTCTTGACATAATAATCTATAAAGCCATTTAGCTGAAAGCTATTCAATTATTTCTTATTGAATCTTTAAACTCTATAAGCTGATTTGATAAACTGAAAATCAGAACTCAATTTGTGTGCAGAAATAATTTTAAACAAGGCTTTTTTATATCTGCAATGTAATGACCAGTAAATTCTTTTCAGTAAAGCTCAACTATTCTAAACACATACTTTTTGGCATATTCACTGTCTTAACAAAGAATTCTGTATGAAAATACAGGATATAAACTTTAATTCCCCAGGCTAATGAATTTTACCATAGAAACACATATATTTGTCATTACTTTCATTATCTTTATGTAGCAAATTTACACTGATTAGGTTGCATGAACTAGAAATATATAGTATCAAGCTTGAACTTTTTTTTTTCTAAAATTCACAAATTTTTAACCAAAATTAACTCCTTCAAAATATATTTTAAATTTAAATAAATTTGATATAAAAATACTATTGCTACCCAATGCCAATGTGCTGTTATTAGGCCTACAATCTCAGCTATCAAGCTGTGAGAAGTTTGCCTATCAGAAAAAGAGAAACATTAATATTTATAAAACTTGCATCAGAGCAAGTATCTCAATGACATGTTGATCAAAATAGAAAGATTCATTTTAGTTAGCTACTTTCCATATGTTCTTCTCAATTTAAGATTTCATTATGATTTTAACTTTCAACACATCCAGCTTAGTCACTTTTTTCCTTCAACATGATCAACTTTATAGACTTTTATGTAGCCTAAATCTTTTAGATGTCAAAGTTTCACAACTTTTTTTCTTAAAAAAATATTAAAGTTTTTAAAATAGTTTATGCAGCTATAACTATGTTTTCTGAAAAATAATATAATAACTAGGTCATAAGTTTATCATTGCTTTATTGGAAAATACTGTCTTGTAATAATCAATAATTAGTATAAATAGTTAGATGTCTTAAAAAATATGTTCATATAAAACCTACTCATCTACTGATCTTAAGTTCATTACAGCATTATAATCCATTTTTAATTTAATAAGAATTAAAATGAATTAATGTGAATATGAATTAATTTTTGTTATTGTTTTTTTTTTGTGTGGATATTTAGTTAATTGTAGACTACAAAACAGGTTTATAGTGATATTGAGAATTTTGAACTGAGATCAGTAGTCTAAATATAATACCTATTGACTTAGGGCTACTTCACTGTTATAAAAGAAGATCTTTTATTGCAACTAGAGACTATAAAACATAAACACATAGATATCTTTCTAGATATTAAAAATTCTTTTCTTGGACCTGTCTGAGCAATCAAATTAAAATAAAATACTAATATAGCCTAGAGGTTTTATTCTTGAAATGTGAATTATTTTTTTATTTAAATGCAGTTAGTTACTAATCAGAGTCTATATCTATTATATTAGACCTACGAAAACAATGGGAAGACAATATAAAAGAATGGTCTGACCTGTCATTAAAAGAGATTCTAGGGAAAAGGACGTAGAGGAGTGGACAAAGACGTACAGTCATATAGATAATGTGCGGTGCTTCAACGATTCGTCAGACTAAGGGATATTTCATAGTGAAGTAGTGTATGATGAGCTAATAAAATCATCGAAAAGATAAAAATGACATCTAGATCTATATAGACAATTAGACTTAGATCTAGATCCTGATATATATCATATGTATTATAATTTTACTAATGTAAATCTAAATAGCCTGCCATATAAGATTTAAGATGGTTTCTTTTTAAAAGAAGCTATTAATTTGGTTTAACGTTTTAACGAATAACGTGAACGACCCTAATTCCAGATGTCTAGACCAAGATTAGACCTAGACTCTAGACTAAGTCTAAGTTAAGATCTAGATCTAGGACTAGTCTTTATATATATATGGATAAGTCAAAACTCTCGTAGTCGTAGGGCTACTCTAGATCTAATTTGAAGTCCCTAGGTCTAGAACACGAGAAATAGGTCTAAATCTAGTTGAAGACTTTATTTTTATGTAATGATGTCAATAGATTTAATTTAGTCTTATATTTTATCTATTTTGTATATTTAATATAGATATAGATCTAGTTAAAAGACCAGATCTACTCTATATTAGAATAGCTTCATTCGATGCCACAATTTGTTGATATTAGCAACGGATAAGGCCACTATGTGATGCGTTTCTATACATTTATTACAATTATAATTATTTATTAAATATCTTGAACCATTACTTTTTTATGAACTGTAAATCCTCCTCTTTAATTTGTATCAATCACTTTTACATAATACGTTTTTAAAAAAAATAGGTTTACTTTCGAAGACATGACCCCTTAGAAACAAAAAATACTTACATATTTGTTAGACATTAACATTTCATTAACGTAGGGATATAAATTATTTTTTAAAATTCGGAATAACAGCAGGTAAAAAATTAATAAATCTCTAATGGTTAACATCTTATTGACCCATCTCAGACATTTTTCTTACAAATTATACTATGTAGATTTAATAAAAATCATTTTTCTATAACGACTCATGTGTTGCTAAGGAGCATATTTGCACATTATAGCAGACTACGCACACAGGCGAAATCGCTATTTTATGCGTCTTGTTCGGCTTAAAATGGGGAGCATGTAAACGCTTGTTTTTTAAATAAAATTTACACACTCTTAAAGAAAAATAGACGGGCTTTTCAATGGTGACATTAACTAAACGATTACATGTCTTTATCGTAAAGAAATTCCATTTTGTTTTTTATTTTTTAAATGTCTTTATATAAAAACAATGTTAATCAATTAGTTATTGGTACCATTGTAAAGCTCGTTCATTTTTCTATAAAATACATATGTTCAAAAAAATTATTCATTTGTTGACGTACTCCCCATTTTACGAAAAATCAAACAAGGTATAAAACGATCACAGCCGCTAGCACGATTATTCGGCACGGTGATGTTACGCGTAAAGGATTATCACCCTTATATTTTAACCTACAGGAAAAACGTTATACATATTATTAAAGAGCTTAAAATAACCTTTCTAATGGTACCATTTTAACTATAATCGGATATTTCTACTTAAAGATATGGCAGGGTGAAAAACGCCTAAATCTAAAAAAATGTTACGCAATTTTTTGAAAAGTGCGATTTTTGCTTCGGTTTTGGGTCCCTACTTTATTATTCCCGAAATAAATCTACGTTCTAATCATGTCATAACACAAGAAGGCGTGAGAATCATAAACTACATATACCACTGCTGCTTAAAAGTCTGTTTGAAAAATCAAAAGACGCTTGAAATATTCGTGGATTTAAAAAATTAACAGGATTGTTTCGGTAATTGGTATTTCATGCTACTTTTTGAGCTCATTCGGTCTAGTAGAGAAAACATTAATCTTCGGTATTTAGAGTTCAAGGAACCGCTGGATAGTCATAAGTGCTGAGCCGAAGGCTCTTCGAGCACTAAGTTTGAAAAAAAACCTGTCTGACCTCACTGCCCGAAAATCAAACAGTAAAAAAAAAACAAACCTGCGGACCAACAGGCCTGTTTGGGAGCGACCCGAGTCAATGCTTATAGAGCATTGCTGTTTCCAATACCACTCGGTGGCACCGGGGGCCTCCACCATTTACCTTCGTTGTACCAAGCTAACTGTGCAGAATCCGCCATTGATGAGACGGTCCCTTGAGGAACAGCGCATGGATTTGTTGACGGTTTGTGGGAGCTCTCTTACAACTCCGCGCAGTGCAATGGGCAGACTCTCGTCTTTCCCGTAGGCACCCCCACGGGAGTCCTATTTGTTACTTTTTCGCCTAGCTCACCTCCCCTAGTGAGCCGTTTCCACGCCGGCGCCACGTTGAGGCAAAGTAACTTGCGCGGCGGTTCAAGGAACCTGATTAGTTCGTTGTCCAGTTGATTAATAGATCTGAGTATTTACCTCGAATACAGACTTCATTTATATACTTGGGTAGATGGTCACATTCTGAAACAAGTTTTCATGTATTACAGACTCCTACGAGAGTGTCACGTGAAACTAATTACATTGCGGATTAACTAGGCGTCTGCTAAGCGGAAATTCCCGAAACACTAAATCTTGCAGTCTAAACGTAGAATCTACTTTTGGTTTCATGTAATTTTGTTTTAAAGTTTTTATTTCCAGAAGCGTCAATGTTGTCAAGATGTATAAATAATATAAAGAAAGAGACATATACTGTGTCAGCCAGTCAATTAAACACTGTGGTCTTAGTGTAACTGTTGTTTTATTATTTGAAAGCATGATATTTTATTTGAACTGAATATAGCTAATTCATATTATCTATCACCTCTCGACCTATTTAAGTACAAATGACGTCCCCTCTTTTGTTTTCATTTGTGGTTTTCTAAAAAATTGTTTTTCTTTTATTGAAGAAGGAATACGTTGGAGTTTCATTGGTGTGCTCGGACTTCGGCGTCGACTCTAGCACAAGCGTCTTGGAATACGAGTAATAGGGTAATAGGGATGGCACATCCATTTGAATGGAAGAGCACTTCCATAGGCCTAGGGATTCAAGAAAGTTCTACTCAGCTCAAGTAAGACAATTTTTTTTTAAATTAAAAAAAAAAAAACTTTAATCAAAGTATATTTTCAATAAAAATTATAAAGCAAACTTGGTCTTAGACTTCAGATAATTGAATATTATGCATTTGGCATTAATTTTATTTTAAGTTCAAGTTCTAGATCTAGTTACAGTTTTAGTCTTGGTCTTTAACTTTGTCTTTAATTTAGTCTTGGCCTTTGAGTTAGTCTTACTCTTAGAGCGTAATTTGTGTTTGTTCCTGCTACGAGTACAAGTGGCATTCAACAAAACGATTTAAACCTGACCTTCAATTTGTCGAAAGCGTTAATGACCCCATAACTTCTACTTAAACTTTTTGTTAATTGTATTTTATAGATTGATTTTGGTTTCAGCTTTGCTATGCGATGGGTTTGATATTTGATATGATGTCATTGAGAAAGAGATGTCACTCTGATCGTATCTCAGACAGAAGTGGAACCGAGTGTCCTGGCAGAGTCAGATCAATGTCTCACGTTCACAAGTTTGTGCTGGTGCAGGAAGTGGTCCAGGCATCGAGGAACTTTCAGGTGCTGAGTACCCCCGATGTGGGGAGCTGTGTGTCCCTCACCTTCACTCACACGTAGACCTAGACACTTACACACAATCTCTCGCTCACACACATTCACTTTCTCCCACACGTTGCTAATGAGATTCAGGTGGCAGATCGACCGACAGGAAACGAGAACATTGCTTTCTTAGGTTGTTGTTTTTTTTTTTTTTTTCAAGTGTAAGAACATTAGACGTCAGGAAACAGAAAAAAAAAAGAATGGAGTGAAATAATCACGTGTCACTAGTAGTACCCCAACGTAGTAACAGCACACAACTTGAAACAAAATATAAACAAGTTGTATTCACGATGTGCTTAAAGATAGGTTAAGGACACATAGACCTAGTGTGTACAAGACACAATGCACACATTGGAGGGCGTCCATCAAGACCACTGGTCAGTAGCGTGAACCTCTCTCCTCCACCCCAGCAAAATATTTTGAAATCTCTGTCATGAACTCTAACAACAAACTCCCCCTTTCCTCTCCCACCTCAACTATTTTTTTTTATTCAAAATAATAAAACCATGAGGTCTAATTGTCTTGACTAAAATCATGAGTTCTGATTGTCTTGCTGTAATACGAGTACAGTAACCAATGGTTTGAAAGCTTAGTTACTAATTTCATTCTTGACTTGTGCTCTAGTTGCATGTCCATTAATTGCATTGACCCAGCAACAAGAAACCTTTACGCAGAAAAAACATTTTAGCTGTTTTGTAATTAGGTTGTTTTTTGTTTATTTTCGATTTGATGGTCAACAAAAACAGAAAAATAAAATTTAGGGGAAATAGGAAAAAAAGTTTGGATGATGACATTCACTTGAAGATATTTTCTTATACATGGAGGCTAATCAATAAATTCTAAAAAAAAAATTATTCTAGAAATAAGACATGACCATAGGAGAATGGAAGACAAAGTCTTAGAAAGTACACACACACACACAGAGAGAAAGAGAGAGAGAGAGAGAGAGAGTAAAATGGTCAGAGAAATAGAGTACCTTGTCATAAACTAAAATGTTTCTACCGCCATACACCCTCCCTGGCCCTGACATTTTACAGTCTAACTACGAAGCCATCAAACAGTTCCCTCGATATTTAGTGTTTGTTTATCTTTCTGTACAAGTTTATTCTCGCCCTCGTTCCCTTTTTTGTTTCGTTCATCTGACGCGAGGAACCGTCGAGTCCTCATTTTTATTTAGCTCCCACGATGACACGAAGAGAAGAAAATCAGACCAACACACATACACTCAAACACACACACACACGCACACACATACACTCAAACACACACACACACACACACACACACACGAGCAAAAATTAAGGAACTCGTCTATAACTGAATTAAGGACTAAATTAATTGTACAAATATCATTTTTTTAAAAAACGCCACTTACAAACACACAGTGTAAACAAAATGCGGAAGAGAAAAGAAACGAAATATTTAAAAAAAACATTTAAATCCAATCAAGCCCTTTAATCATATAGGTGCTATTCCATCCAACAAGAAATTGAGCAATAACATAACACAGTTAAACCCATGCAGGGCGGGTGAGAAATGCATAAAACAACCCAACAAGGTGTTAAAAACCAAGCATTAGAATGTCATAAAAACTCACCAGACGTTAGTGGAATCTATAAGAGTATCATATCCGTTTTGATCAGACGACAAGAATAATAGAAGCCAAGCAGATAGCGACGTTATAGAGTTTGACTCCCGTACTGTTTATCTCCCCCTTTCTCTCGCTCCCTCTCTGTTTTTTCTCCCCTCGTTGCTCCCACGTTCGATGTGAAGGGAAGCACCCTACGAGAGAGAGAGAGAGAGAGAGAGAGTGGTATCTACTTCCAGTGTTAGTGCCACGCAGTGCCGGCTTGGGCAGTAACAGTTCCTTTCAGTAAACATTTAAAAAAAAAAAACGGCATAAACATAAAGAAGAAAAACGAAAGGGCTGTGTCAAATGGGGGGGGGGGGGAGGGAAGAGAAGAATGAAAGTAGAGACCAAAGACTACCCCCTACACACACACACACACACCCCTTCCTCCAAATCACATCAACTACTAAAGACTTAGTTCTGAAATTGGGCGCAGACGCCAGACGTAAATTCGGGAAAGAGAGAGGGGGAGATGTGGTCGGGTAAACCAGTTGTAAGAAAGCGAAGGCAAAATCGTGCATGACCAGGAATGCTTTAATTCTATTAAGTCAGTACGACGCCGTTACTTTCAGAATGGATACACGATTCAATGACCTCGGGAACAAAGCATGTTGACCTCTACCCCGTGCCCTTCCATCCTCCCCCTCCCTCGACCATTCGGCGATCTTTTTTTCTCCATGTTCTGTTATCCAAATACTTACTCTAAGATATCGAGTGAAGTCGACTTATGTAAGGGGGGTGAGGGTGGAGGGGCAATTTTGTTTTGTTTTTTTGCCAACGGTCAAATCAAGTAGGAATGTACAAGTCTTTCTTTGCATCTAGCCAAGACTTTGGTAAAAGTAAAGTTCCCCTTTCAGACCTTGCGATCTATAAGGGCAGATGATGTAAACGCCGTCTGTTTCTTCGGCCTACGGTTAACGAGGGTGCCATGTGGCTAGCACAACGACCTTTACTTTTCCCCAACTAATGTCAGGTACCCGTAGGAGCTGGGTGAACTCAGAGGCGCCCAAAGATCTTGAAATTTAAAAATTCCAGTCTTTACCAGGATTCGAACCCGGGACCCCCAGTTTCGGAAGCCAAGCGCTTTACCACTCAGCCACTGCCTGTCCTCATTTTGTGAGAGGCCTTGATCTTGTAGTTAGGCCTTGATCTTTTAGTTAGACCTTGATCTTGTAGTTAGACCTTGATCTTCTAGTTAGGCCTTGATCTTCTAGTTAGGCCTTGATCTTCTAGTTAGGCCTTGACCTTCTAGTTAGGCCTTGATCTTCTAGTT
>JADKLZ010060711.1:10121-21516 GCA_021533235.1 Biomphalaria straminea | reverse complement strand
CGCAGTTTGAATTCAACCAATTGTCGCGTATCGCAGTTTGAATTCAACCAATTGTCGCGTATCGCAGTTTTAATTCAACCAATTGTCGCGTATCGCCGTTTTAATTCAACCAATTGTCGCGTATCGACAATAACAGTCTGACTACGATTATAATATAAGATGTAAGGCTGTAAGGATTGTCGCATTCACAAACCTGAAAATTAATAAACCATTGAGGGCATATAGAGGGTGGCTATCTGATTATGTGGTATACGCTCCAGATTGTCCTCACGACAAACCTGTCCTCCGCAATCACATGACGTCCAGCAGGACATTCTCAAGAGGTACTGTAGATATTCTGAGGAGGTTTTCAGGAGGCTCTGATAAAACGACTGAAAGTTGACAAGTCAATTTGTCTCTTTTCAGGACTAACGAAAACAAAAAAATCTACAGACAAACCCAGTAAGCAGACTTAAATAAACACAGAATTTAACGAATCTCGTATCAACCAATCAGGCATAGGGCGGTCATCTCTTTCTCGGGCGTCCATTGAAGTCCAGCAACAGGCGGCCGCTACTTCAACAGTAACCACCAGTATGATACGATGAGTGACCACAAGAGTTCTAACAATAGCTCCGTAGAAGACACCATTCATTTTGAAAAGAAGTGAGCTGCCATCTGGCGGCCTGAAATCAACTAGGTCAGTTTGACCCGTCTTTGAAGAGAATAGTTTTCTGTAAACATCTGTAATGTGTGGGAAGCGTGGTCGAGAGGCTAAGTGCGGCTTGCTTGGCTACCTAGAAGGGGGCTCGAGGTTCGACGCCCGACTCGGGCAGAGTTGTGTTTACTGAGCGCCAAAGGCAGCACGGGAAACCAACTCCTAGATACCCCCCCCCCACTGGTCCACAAATTAGATTGGACCAAAGCGCTCTGAGCATGCTATAAGCTTGAAAGTAGCGCTATATAAAATATAAATATATAAAATATAAAATATATAATAAAATATATATATAAATAAATATAATAAAATATATAAAATATATAAAATATAATAATAATGTATAAGAAGATACGTGTCTTTGCACATGCGGCAACGCAAAAGAAAAACATAATTATATTATCCCATGCAAATCCACGTTCTTTTTATGTTTGTATCTTTCTAGGCACATGCAAGCTTTATAAAAGCGTGAAAAAATCTCATTTAAAATTTAATTAAATTATTTAATTTAAAGAAATATTGTCACTTCACCCACGCCCCCAACCAGAGAACTGTTAGGATGTAAAACGAATTTATTTTATATTATTAGTATACTTTATATTCAAACGCCATACTATGAACGCCAATACATTTAAAAAAAAAATAACCTAACCTTTTTATATAGCATTTTAATTCCCTCCCCCTTCCAACACACCTTTGTTCTCTCTCCTCATTTTCACCTAAACCGCTGTCTGGCCATCGAATGATTTAGAACAGATTTTTAAACAAAATATTTTACTACAAAACGTGGTATCGGGTTGAAGCCCAGCCTGCAACAGCGTAACTCGATACTCCAATCTACCGATAAAGTATCGGATCGCCAACGGACACTGGAATCGCACTGTTCATTCCACTTGAGCGATGGAAGTCCGAGACCCAGGCGCCAGGGGCCCTGGGTGATGACCAGACGCCACAGATGGTGGAAAGCCTTTCAGCCTTGACCTTAAAAGCGCGTTTTTTTCAATTAAAGTTTTCCGTGGCTGCAGGTCAATGAAAACACTGAGAGAGAAGGGTGAGGAAAGACGGATATGATGGAGGTAGAAAAAAAAAGGGGGGGGAGGGCGGGTGGCCGCGGTGTGTGTTGAGTACTTCAAAAGAGGGCCGTCAATCTGTTAAAGGAGTTCAACAGAGGTTAGGGTGGATTTTATGGGGCATTAAAGAGTGGATGGTGGCCGTTGAGGACAATGACGATCAGCTGGTGTTTTCTGGAGAGGTTCCAGAGAGACTAAGAGAGAGAAAGAGAAAATGAGAGAGATGGGATACGTTTTTGTTTTACGACAATACAAATACAAGACGAAAAGAAAAAGGTTAAACCAGTCTAGACAAAGAGAAATTGAAGACTTATAGAAAGTCTATGTTCAACTAACGAAATATTATCTTGGATCAAATAAACAGATCCCTGCACAACACTATGTGCATTATTTCAAACGCTGAATTTCGATTAAAAAACAAACAAACACGAGTACATCCCTATTTAAAAAAAAACACACCAAAAGACGCAGATCACGTGACACTAAATATAACAATAAAAAGGTTTACGGTATCTCTGTGTTATGGAAGAGACTAGCTAGGATAATGATCATGAATTTTTCTAACTAATATAAGAATGCAGTCTTCGTAACGGCAAAAGTTTCTATGTAAAACCAGGACTAAACGAAGATGAGTCTTCTCTCCCTCGTTCCCACTCACCACACCTTTCCCTAGTGTGACATCACAAGCTGACAGCCTCATTATACAAATCTTACAATAAGTCCAACGAGCGCGTGCAATTATGAAAATCTATTTCACCATCTGCTTGTGTATGGCGCCATACGGCCGGCAAGGGGAAAAAAAAAAAAAAAAACGTAAGTTCACTTCTGACTATACAAAATACTAGACTGGCAATAAATGGTCGGCAATATTTCAGAGAAATGGGTTTTCAAAAATTGACAGTTGTACACTTTAAAAAGATACGAATTATATCTATGGCCTCCGTCAGTCGCGAAGCGACTATGGATCATCTCATGGAAATGAGATGAATGCTGGGGCATTAGCTGTGGTCGGAACGATGTCGCCCACACATCAGTTCTCCCCTCTCCGCGCAGCTGATGTATCCAAAGGAACGGCAGTGCCGATACAGTTTGGGGTCAGCAGCATCGCAGGTTCTGCCAGAGTGTAGCACTGGGTGCTGCAAACTGCCTTAGGGTTGCCAGCTCCTGATTTTTTCTCAGGGTTGACTCCCGAAGCCCTTCCCATGATTGGGTATAGCTGCAAGGCAGCAGAGGTTTGACAGAGTTTTCCTTCTCCTAGGTGGGTAGCTAGCCATGGCTAAAGAGCCCCTCCTGCCCGAAGCTACAAGTTAAATCTATAATTAATCCATGATTCCATCAAAGGTTTTCTTAAACTTGTATCCAACTTCAAAATTCAAGTGCACAAAGGTTGAAAAAACGGCTGTAGTGGCAGCATATGGTTGAACAATAACACACTCTTGGCTGCCTGGTCGTGAGGATTGCGCGCTGGACTGTTGTTCGAATTTATCGATGGTCTTGGGTTCAAACCCTCCCATTCCCCGTCGTCCTGGGGGAGGTTTGGACTAGGAAGTAAAGTATCTTCAACTCTGAAGGAACATCCGAAACATTGTCAAACATTTTACACACATTTACAAGTGGAGATTCCCCTCCTTACAGAAACAGAAAACTTCAAACATTCTAGTATTTCAACACAACCATTTCGTTTGTCACTTGAATGGCAGAGTAAAATCAAGGAGACCTGCAAGTGTTAGCAGTAATGACGACAGCGCTGCACTGAATCTTCTTTCTTTCATGCATGGCGAAAGAATTACGAAGAAAGACAATAGAGGAGACAAACCTTTACCAGGTTGAATGTACACATGGCTTAAGTTGATTTGCTCATTATTAATCTATTGATATTGATCTACATCTATTTTTAGTCACCGAGAAAGACTACACATAAACTAGTCCAGCCTTCTTTCCATTTCTCCTTGACAGATGCATCAGGTCTTTATTATTCTTCTCTTGATATTTTTTTGCTTATACTACACGATGTACTATATTTTTTAAACTATATACTTATATACTAATATTATATGCATACTTAAAAAAACATTCTAAAAAAAAGATATCTAAGAGAAGAACTCCACATATACAGCCATATGTCTTATTTTTTTTTACTAATATTCTCTTTTCGATATTGAACAGAATTAATAAGTCACCATAATAAACTGATTGGTGGTTCTTATTTTGTTCCCCTTAATTCATTAGGAACAATGAAAATCGTGCAGACTTTTCAACTTGAATCCAATAATGGAAAAAGAAAGAAATAGTAGCAGAAAGACAAAGACTTGATCTGAGCTTTCTATGTAGATATTGTTCAAGTCAATATTAGGATAGCAACGCCGTTTGTCTTTCTTATCTGACGTCTAGAGCTTTCTAGAAGGTGTAAACTGGGAGCCACTCTGTCCCGTCGTTGTCCCTTAACCCTTAAAATGCGTGTGGTAGTTTAGCCTCTTAACACCAGAATTGTAATTCCATTTAGGATGCACTCATTGCGAAACAGCTCAGCACTTTAAGGGTTAAGGTACATCTCGTTAAATAATCTATTATGTCGTAAGAGTAGGCTAGTTGAACGTTGACATGTGGTAGACAGGCAGCAGCAGACGGTCACCAGCAGACCCGACATCTTACTTATTCAACACCGTACATAGGAAAGAAACCAGGTGTGTGCGTGTGTGTGTGTGAGGGGAAAAGACTGTTTTGTTAAGTGACCCTCTAACAATGGAGACCCAGGTCCACGAATGAAAGACTAACCCTACTCGACGAGTGCCACGTGCCGCAAGTCGGAATCGGTCACAGGTGGCCTCAGTGTGGCGCACACCCGGTGTTTTGACGATAAAGGAGAGGGGGGGGGTAGGTCGGTGGGCGAGGACAAGAACTAAAACAGCTACTTCAGCAACCACCCGCCGTCTGTGTCGCCACTCCACAGTGTGACGCCCCAGTATACAATAAAGATAGCTTTATCAGCCCCCCCCCCCATTTACTCGTTAGCTAGAAGTAGAGAATCTAGGACATCGCTGTATATAAAATAACTATCTGCGCGCCCGCCTCACTCTTCCGCATCGGTTCTCAACCGTTTAAGCTTGGCGACCCTTTTTTACGATCCCCAACTCTTCTTACCACCTACCTCGGGACACACACAGCACTAGAAAAATAAACAAAAACAATCCAATTTTTCGATGGTCTTTGGAGACCCCTGGCAAATCGTCAAGGGAGTCGCGACCCACAGGTTGAGAACCTTTGCTCTACCGCTTTTTGAATGATAAATTAATCGAGTGGCGCGTGTCTCCGAAAAGTGGCGCAATGAAAGAAAGGCGCCAAACAGTTCGTCTGCATGCAACAAGCAATCACTTGAAGAATATAATGAGTGCAGTGAACAAAAAGTAAAGTATCCTATTCTAACCTAGAGATCAATAAAGGTAATTTGTTTCTGGTGTCAACAGTTAACGAGGGTGGCCAGTACAACAAAGAACCTCCTTAACTTTTTCCCATTAGAGTCATGTGGACTCATGGACGCCCTGAAAATCTCGAAATTAAAAATGAAAGATTTCACCGGGGTTCTAACCCGAGACCCCTCGTTTCGGAAGCCAAGCACTTGACCACTCAGCCACCACGACCCCGACTATATGAACTACAATTTTAAAAAATCACATTGATGCCTCATTTCTAAACTTTGTTCAATAGAAAGGAGGTGGGGGCGGTGGGTATATGTCACAGGCCAATGTTAAAAAAAAAACACTTTTCGCTAAGGATAGCTTGGCATATTAGAACATTTTTTTTTCGGCCGGAAAAAAAATCAACGGTGGCGAATAATGTTCTTATCCCTTTCGGAATAGTGGAAATATTTTAGTTATTATAGTACTTTATTGTACCCACCCTTTTTTTTTTTTTTTTTTTTTTACAAATTCTTCTTTTCTAACTTTTTTGAAAAATCGCTGATATATCAGACAACAATGGAGGATTAACACGAACTCACGATCAAAATTTATTTTTAAAAAGGTATAAGTGTATGTACATAAAATGTATACAATATGTGTTGCTAATAAAATATGCACGTTTTTTTTTGTATGTAACACCACAAGTAGACTATCTGTTGTTTCGATTGACACTCATTTAACAAATACCAAGTAAAGATACAAGTTATACTAGCTAACCGTGTTTTAGTTACGATAGAATATCTATTCTACACTAAGCCAGCCATTATTTTAAAATGGTGAAAGTATGGAAAACGTGGTCCACAGACAACTAGTTCAATGCCAATTTTTTTCCCAGCCAAATGGCTCACACGACTAATGGTTTATCAGACACTTGGCTCACTATAAAAATAGTTCACACAAATGTCTCACTAATAAAAAAAAATCATATTTTTTTCCTACCGATTGAAACATAACAACGTCCTTGTCACGTTTCGGACGTTCTAGTAACATCATTGTCAAATTTCGGACGTACTAGTTACATCATTATCAAATTTCGGACGTTCTGGTTACGTCCTTGTCAAGTTTCGGACGCTCTTGTTACGTCCTTGTCAAGTTTCGGACTTTCTGGTTACGTCCTTGTCAAGTTTCGGACTTTCTGGTTACGTCCCTGTCGAGTTTCGGACGTTTCTTCATAAAAATGATAACCCAAGATTATTACCCCCTATACCAAACCTCGTGAATGACGTCAGGAAAAGGCGAGTTCAGGGTTTGAACCTGGGACTATCGTGACGAGTCTGACGACAATCCGAACCCAAAACCTCACGACCAGTCAGACAAAGTGCTCCCCAACTAAAAGAGATACTAAGTGCTTTAACTCTTTCTCTCCGAACTGACGATACCAACGCTGATTCCACCAGAATATGGTAAATAATTACGGAGAGAAAGAGTTAAAAACATTGGCTAGCGAAAAAAAAGTATCCAACTCATTATATTAATAACTAGCCCTTTATTATTGCCATTATGTCTATTTACAGTACAAATCAACAGACTTGTTTTTTATAATGTCTAGTTTATATTTCCCCGACAGTTGCATCAGGTGTTCAAAACCAAACTTACCTTTACAAAGAGCTATTTTATTCTGACCCGGGGCTAACTAAGGAGAGTTTTAAGTTTTCATATCTCGTATACGAGAGAGAGAGAGAGAGAGAGAGAGAGAGAAACAAACAAAGAGTAACTAGACGAATCTCCCGCGTAAAACTGGAAAGAGGAGCGCGTGGGTCGTGATTTGAAAATCCAATGAAAGAAGGGAGCTGAATCTATCAGGTGCTAACCCAGGACAGATGGTGACACAACCAGACGTGATCCTAGGGGGAGAGGGGCGGCAGTGGAGCGCAGAGCGGGAAGCGCAGATTAGAGAAAGAGATCCTATACACTTCACAGGCGACTCAATTAATTTAAAGAAAAAAAATCTACGTCTGCTCTATGAAAAGCGCGCTAACTAAATCTGGACGTGAACAAATGTAAGACAACTCTGGACTAGGAAAAAAAAAACTCTCGCTCCGAATTGCGCTGTAATATATTTATTGGGTGGATATACTGATTATTACATTTCTGTGGCGCCGCAAAAAACACGATGCAAAACACTGAGCGATCCCTGGTCACGTGACGTGATAGAGACAATAAGTAAATTAAAAAAAAAATAACAGCAACACCGGTGAAGTAGTAAACAAAACTACAAGAGCCACAAGTTAGGGGGGGGGGGAAGGTCTTGGATCAGCCGTCCAGCCTAAGTCTTTCTTCATGTCCTTCTCTTTTATCTTTTTATTCCACACATCAAATAAACTTAACAACATAGTTATCTATAATATAACTTTGTGAATTACATGTTGAATTACTTCTATTTGGAAAAAAAACAAAAAACAAAGAACATATTAGTGGCGGGAAAATACAATAGAGAAGGACAAGGGAAACAAATCAAAAGTGAATAGATAGACTAAAAGGTAAAACATTGGGGGGAAAAAGTTTATACTGACCTAGAGGGAAAAAAAAATCGTGATAACCAGCACCTGGCTTCCCCACCCCCTCTCTATTTACTCCCTACGTCTTGAAAAAAAAAAGGGGGGGGAGACAAGGAAAAATTGGCGGTCCGTGAATTGGAAAGCGGTTTAAAAAAGAAAAAAAAAAAGATGGGGGGGGCTTGATAAAGCAACAGTCCAACCAGGTACAATGGTATCCGCGGACAAAGGTGAGAGGTTTATGTTCAAAATGGGGTAGCTGAAAGCCTAGCCTCCATCATCACCCTTCCCCCATTCACTCACCAACACCCTCCCCCCTCTCTTCTGCCCAAATCTTTGTTGTATTTTTTTTTCGCTCCCTTTTTTTCCCCCTTCTCTTTTCCGTTTCTTTTCTTTCTCCTTGCCCGAAGCCACTCTAACTGATCCGCAGAAGGCGGGAGAAGGAGAGGGGAGGAGGAAGAGGGAAGAGGGGGGGGGGGGAGAGGAGGCAATTAGACTCGGATCACCGCACGGCACGCGACCAAGGGTATAAAAGTGAGGCGCGTGCCAGATCGCGTTCAACAGTCAAGGTGTAGCTTCTCAGCCAAAGTACATTAACTACTGTTTTTCATATAGATATATCTTGGAGTATAACTGAGTGCTTATTTGTGAAACACGCTATCTAGCCCATACAACGGAATCAAGATACATTAATATTTCACATTTCATTGTAATTTCCTTGCAAGTTTTACTTTTGATCGTACTCATTTTCGTACATAAGTCATCGATTTTTGTTGTTTCTTGAACGGACTACGTACATCTCAAAGTTGTCATCATAATCAGCTGACGATAAAGCTGCCACTAGGTGTGTTTTTATTTTACGTTTTCAAGAAAAACGTTCAGCGGAAGGTGTGCCACTGACGTCATAGTGATCAGCGGTAACAAGGGGAGAGTAGTTTGTGTTTTCTTTTGATGTCTGCCGAGCAGAATTAGGAAGAACGCAAGGAGAGGTTTTAAAATCACGAACTGGTAAGTTTAGACTTGAACAGTAAATAATTATAATTACGTAAAATAGTTAATAGATCTATAGATGCTAACTAACTTAGTAACTATAGCCACCAGATGATCTACTAACTAGTACTAGACACTGAATATAGTAGATTTAAGATTAGATTCTAACTCTAAATATATTATAATAAATAATAATTACAATCTTGAATCTATAAGTAGTATAAGACTAGTCAATATTAGATCTAGATCTAGACTAGTAATAGACATAAATAATTTAATTAATTAGTTATAGATCTAGATCTAGGCAAACTTTTATTATTAGAATTAGATTTACTTTGTAGATCCAGATTCTAGACCTACTAAAGATGGATCTAGTCTAGACCCTAGATCAAGATAATAGGAATATGAATGATAGTTAAAGTTAAAGTTAAAGATTTAGAAAATTCACCATAGCCATAGTGTATTATGCAGCCTCAATAATCTAGATCTAGATCTTTATTGACTATACTTATTATACAGTATTAGTAGATATCTAGATCTAGATCTATAGATTTATTCAATATTGAGTGATTTATTATTGGCTATTTTAAGTGATATTTTATAGAGCATGCTTCAAGTTACATGTATTGCTTAGATTTGAGTTCTATACAGATGTAGATCTAGATCTATATAGATCTAAACCTATATTTGAGTATATTCTATTTTATTCTATTTTAAATCATGTAAGCAAAACAAAAGAATGTTATTTAGACATCTAGTTTTATATCTAGATCGAGATGTAAATTATAAGTCCACCTGTTTTAAACAAGATGGTATTCTTTTATTAGACAATTAGTGAAATAGGAGTTATATGAATGTGCACGCATTGAACATTTCACAAGTGAAGTCATACCTCGCTGATGGGAAAATCTAGACTTATTTTAGACCAGCAGAATATAAAAATGTAGTTTTGTTGTTAGGAACCCTATTATTATCATTGTTTTAAATAAACTAAACACAGACAGACAACACTACCAAAAAAAAATGCAAGTGACCCAACTGTTTGCGTACAAAGGTGTAAACCAAACGAACGGACTTATCAAGACAAGACATCGCGAGACTAAGGTAGTGCCAGGTTACTTTACAGCCTACTTACTAAACAAGACCGAAAAAAAAAGTGACTTATCTCTGGACCACGTATGCCATTACTTAAAAGCCAAACACCCCAGGTCCATCTGACTACTTTCCCACGCTAGAGATAGGCCCCAGGTATGTGAACTAATGTGTGGGGGGGGGGCAAGTAAAGCTCACACACACACTGCTACCAACTAGTAGCGCTCAGCTTTTTACTACTAGACGCCAATAGTAAAGAGGAAATAGAAAGGGGAAAAAAATTAGGGGGGGGGCGCGTCCAAGGTAGATCAGTAAAAGGTGAGATAGCTTGAGTATATACTATCGAGTTGAAAAGGGGGGGGGGGTGAGGTAAAGAAGATCTGGCGGTCTGAAGAACAAAGAGTTGATGAAAACAAAACGTCTGCCTAGTTACACTAGAGTTGACGCCTACAACAATCACTTGGCAAACAATATAACCCAAATGTCGTTCTCACAACCACGAAGTAGCTTACAAACATAACAACAGTAGGGAGTAGGTCTATAATAGAAATTCATATATAATTTTGGAAACAAGCAAAGTTTGACTAGATCTTTATTCTAAAGCAAAAATATGACAATGAACACTTTTCTGCGATCTACTTAGATTTTTAGGTGTTTTTTTTTTAAGCAGTCGCCCGACTTTTCGTTTTTTAACACACTACTCATCACAAAGGAGAGCGGGAGACGGGGGGGAAGCAATGTGCCAAGGATGAAGAAAACCTTTAATAAGATCGATACCAAACTGTGTTAAGATGGCAGCAGCATACCAAGGCGAGCGTGAGCGAGCATTCAAAGTACAAAGTAGTCAAATACTGATATAGATGAGACATTTTGGATATCATAATATTCTGACAAATGGGTTATATCTATATCTAGAGTCTTTTTTTTTAAATATAAATCTAGAGTCTACATAGGAGACTAACACTCGTTACACTATAATCTAGATCCAGAGATGAGATCTATTCTACTAAATTCTAGTTTATTTTAACCGTTATGCTTATGCTAAAAAAAAATCTTAGATCTAATAATTAATATAGTATAGATTCTAGATTATATCATATAGATATAGATGTAGGCCCTATAGAAGATCAGGATACCTCATATACCTATTATGTGCAGATTTAAATTTATAGTCTTATAAAACAAAGGTCTATTAACTATTTCAGATTCAATAGAAAACAAAACCATGGCTGCAACAGTGCTGAGCATGATCTTTGCCCTTCTTATGGCATGTGTTTCAGTGGAAGGTAAGTTATGTCTGACTTTCTATGCTGGAAAAGATGTACCTGTGTAGTGTCAGAGTATGAAAGTTTGAGCTATGCCCCCCCCCCCCATTCCAAAACTTGTTCACACACAAACCCAGTCTCAGGCCCCTGTGGCACCTGTCTAATAATGTTAGGCATGTTAGCTCTCTAGCCCCCCACTGGTCAAGTGGTCAAACATTTGGCTCCCTGAAGCTGAGTGTACAACCATTTGACAGGTGTATGGGGACAGTTGGAAGAAAGGGAGGGGTGTGGGGCTGCTGGCTTAAGACAATGGGTCACATGACCTAAG
>JADKLZ010060710.1:9420-20800 GCA_021533235.1 Biomphalaria straminea | reverse complement strand
CGCAGTTTGAATTCAACCAATTGTCGCGTATCGCAGTTTGAATTCAACCAATTGTCGCGTATCGCAGTTTTAATTCAACCAATTGTCGCGTATCGACAATAACAGTCTGACTACGATTATAATATAAGATGTAAGGCTGTAAGGATTGTCGCATTCACAAACCTGAAAATTAATAAACCATTGATGGCATATAGAGGGTGGCTATCTGATTATGTGGTATACGCTCCAGATTGTCCTCACGACAAACCTGTCCTCCGCAATCACATGACGTCCAGCAGGACATTCTCAAGAGGTACTGTAGATATTCTGAGGAGGTTTTCAGGAGGCTCTGATAAAACGACTGAAAGTTGACAAGTCAATTTGTCTCTTTTCAGGACTAACGAAAACAAAAAAATCTACAGACAAACCCAGTAAGCAGACTTAAATAAACACAGAATTTAACGAATCTCGTATCAACCAATCAGGCATAGGGCGGTCATCTCTTTCTCGGGCGTCCATTGAAGTCCAGCAACAGGCGGCCGCTACTTCAACAGTAACCACCAGTATGATACGATGAGTGACCACAAGAGTTCTAACAATAGCTCCGTAGAAGACACCATTCATTTTGAAAAGAAGTGAGCTGCCATCTGGCGGCCTGAAATCAACTAGGTCAGTTTGACCCGTCTTTGAAGAGAATAGTTTTCTGTAAACATCTGTAATGTGTGGGAAGCGTGGTCGAGAGGCTAAGTGCGGCTTGCTTGGCTACCTAGAAGGGGGCTCGAGGTTCGACGCCCGACTCGGGCAGAGTTGTGTTTACTGAGCGCCAAAGGCAGCACGGGAAACCAACTCCTAGATACCCCCCCCCCACTGGTCCACAAATTAGATTGGACCAAAGCGCTCTGAGCATGCTATAAGCTTGAAAGTAGCGCTATATAAAATATAAATATATAAAATATAAAATATATAATAAAATATATATATAAATAAATATAATAAAATATATAAAATATATAAAATATAATAATAATGTATAAGAAGATACGTGTCTTTGCACATGCGGCAACGCAAAAGAAAAACATAATTATATTATCCCATGCAAATCCACGTTCTTTTTATGTTTGTATCTTTCTAGGCACATGCAAGCTTTATAAAAGCGTGAAAAAATCTCATTTAAAATTTAATTAAATTATTTAATTTAAAGAAATATTGTCACTTCACCCACGCCCCCAACCAGAGAACTGTTAGGATGTAAAACGAATTTATTTTATATTATTAGTATACTTTATATTCAAACGCCATACTATGAACGCCAATACATTTAAAAAAAAAATAACCTAACCTTTTTATATAGCATTTTAATTCCCTCCCCCTTCCAACACACCTTTGTTCTCTCTCCTCATTTTCACCTAAACCGCTGTCTGGCCATCGAATGATTTAGAACAGATTTTTAAACAAAATATTTTACTACAAAACGTGGTATCGGGTTGAAGCCCAGCCTGCAACAGCGTAACTCGATACTCCAATCTACCGATAAAGTATCGGATCGCCAACGGACACTGGAATCGCACTGTTCATTCCACTTGAGCGATGGAAGTCCGAGACCCAGGCGCCAGGGGCCCTGGGTGATGACCAGACGCCACAGATGGTGGAAAGCCTTTCAGCCTTGACCTTAAAAGCGCGTTTTTTTCAATTAAAGTTTTCCGTGGCTGCAGGTCAATGAAAACACTGAGAGAGAAGGGTGAGGAAAGACGGATATGATGGAGGTAGAAAAAAAAAGGGGGGGGAGGGCGGGTGGCCGCGGTGTGTGTTGAGTACTTCAAAAGAGGGCCGTCAATCTGTTAAAGGAGTTCAACAGAGGTTAGGGTGGATTTTATGGGGCATTAAAGAGTGGATGGTGGCCGTTGAGGACAATGACGATCAGCTGGTGTTTTCTGGAGAGGTTCCAGAGAGACTAAGAGAGAGAAAGAGAAAATGAGAGAGATGGGATACGTTTTTGTTTTACGACAATACAAATACAAGACGAAAAGAAAAAGGTTAAACCAGTCTAGACAAAGAGAAATTGAAGACTTATAGAAAGTCTATGTTCAACTAACGAAATATTATCTTGGATCAAATAAACAGATCCCTGCACAACACTATGTGCATTATTTCAAACGCTGAATTTCGATTAAAAAACAAACAAACACGAGTACATCCCTATTTAAAAAAAAACACACCAAAAGACGCAGATCACGTGACACTAAATATAACAATAAAAAGGTTTACGGTATCTCTGTGTTATGGAAGAGACTAGCTAGGATAATGATCATGAATTTTTCTAACTAATATAAGAATGCAGTCTTCGTAACGGCAAAAGTTTCTATGTAAAACCAGGACTAAACGAAGATGAGTCTTCTCTCCCTCGTTCCCACTCACCACACCTTTCCCTAGTGTGACATCACAAGCTGACAGCCTCATTATACAAATCTTACAATAAGTCCAACGAGCGCGTGCAATTATGAAAATCTATTTCACCATCTGCTTGTGTATGGCGCCATACGGCCGGCAAGGGGAAAAAAAAAAAAAAAAACGTAAGTTCACTTCTGACTATACAAAATACTAGACTGGCAATAAATGGTCGGCAATATTTCAGAGAAATGGGTTTTCAAAAATTGACAGTTGTACACTTTAAAAAGATACGAATTATATCTATGGCCTCCGTCAGTCGCGAAGCGACTATGGATCATCTCATGGAAATGAGATGAATGCTGGGGCATTAGCTGTGGTCGGAACGATGTCGCCCACACATCAGTTCTCCCCTCTCCGCGCAGCTGATGTATCCAAAGGAACGGCAGTGCCGATACAGTTTGGGGTCAGCAGCATCGCAGGTTCTGCCAGAGTGTAGCACTGGGTGCTGCAAACTGCCTTAGGGTTGCCAGCTCCTGATTTTTTCTCAGGGTTGACTCCCGAAGCCCTTCCCATGATTGGGTATAGCTGCAAGGCAGCAGAGGTTTGACAGAGTTTTCCTTCTCCTAGGTGGGTAGCTAGCCATGGCTAAAGAGCCCCTCCTGCCCGAAGCTACAAGTTAAATCTATAATTAATCCATGATTCCATCAAAGGTTTTCTTAAACTTGTATCCAACTTCAAAATTCAAGTGCACAAAGGTTGAAAAAACGGCTGTAGTGGCAGCATATGGTTGAACAATAACACACTCTTGGCTGCCTGGTCGTGAGGATTGCGCGCTGGACTGTTGTTCGAATTTATCGATGGTCTTGGGTTCAAACCCTCCCATTCCCCGTCGTCCTGGGGGAGGTTTGGACTAGGAAGTAAAGTATCTTCAACTCTGAAGGAACATCCGAAACATTGTCAAACATTTTACACACATTTACAAGTGGAGATTCCCCTCCTTACAGAAACAGAAAACTTCAAACATTCTAGTATTTCAACACAACCATTTCGTTTGTCACTTGAATGGCAGAGTAAAATCAAGGAGACCTGCAAGTGTTAGCAGTAATGACGACAGCGCTGCACTGAATCTTCTTTCTTTCATGCATGGCGAAAGAATTACGAAGAAAGACAATAGAGGAGACAAACCTTTACCAGGTTGAATGTACACATGGCTTAAGTTGATTTGCTCATTATTAATCTATTGATATTGATCTACATCTATTTTTAGTCACCGAGAAAGACTACACATAAACTAGTCCAGCCTTCTTTCCATTTCTCCTTGACAGATGCATCAGGTCTTTATTATTCTTCTCTTGATATTTTTTTGCTTATACTACACGATGTACTATATTTTTTAAACTATATACTTATATACTAATATTATATGCATACTTAAAAAAACATTCTAAAAAAAAGATATCTAAGAGAAGAACTCCACATATACAGCCATATGTCTTATTTTTTTTTACTAATATTCTCTTTTCGATATTGAACAGAATTAATAAGTCACCATAATAAACTGATTGGTGGTTCTTATTTTGTTCCCCTTAATTCATTAGGAACAATGAAAATCGTGCAGACTTTTCAACTTGAATCCAATAATGGAAAAAGAAAGAAATAGTAGCAGAAAGACAAAGACTTGATCTGAGCTTTCTATGTAGATATTGTTCAAGTCAATATTAGGATAGCAACGCCGTTTGTCTTTCTTATCTGACGTCTAGAGCTTTCTAGAAGGTGTAAACTGGGAGCCACTCTGTCCCGTCGTTGTCCCTTAACCCTTAAAATGCGTGTGGTAGTTTAGCCTCTTAACACCAGAATTGTAATTCCATTTAGGATGCACTCATTGCGAAACAGCTCAGCACTTTAAGGGTTAAGGTACATCTCGTTAAATAATCTATTATGTCGTAAGAGTAGGCTAGTTGAACGTTGACATGTGGTAGACAGGCAGCAGCAGACGGTCACCAGCAGACCCGACATCTTACTTATTCAACACCGTACATAGGAAAGAAACCAGGTGTGTGCGTGTGTGTGTGTGAGGGGAAAAGACTGTTTTGTTAAGTGACCCTCTAACAATGGAGACCCAGGTCCACGAATGAAAGACTAACCCTACTCGACGAGTGCCACGTGCCGCAAGTCGGAATCGGTCACAGGTGGCCTCAGTGTGGCGCACACCCGGTGTTTTGACGATAAAGGAGAGGGGGGGGGTAGGTCGGTGGGCGAGGACAAGAACTAAAACAGCTACTTCAGCAACCACCCGCCGTCTGTGTCGCCACTCCACAGTGTGACGCCCCAGTATACAATAAAGATAGCTTTATCAGCCCCCCCCCCCATTTACTCGTTAGCTAGAAGTAGAGAATCTAGGACATCGCTGTATATAAAATAACTAACTGCGCGCCCGCCTCACTCTACCGCATCGGTTCTCAACCGTTTAAGCTTGGCGACCCCTTTTTACGATCCCCAACTCTTCTTACCACCTACCTCGGGACACACACAGCACTAGAAAAATAAACAAAAACAATCCAATTTTTCGATGGTCTTTGGAGACCCCTGGCAAATCGTCAAGGGAGTCGCGACCCACAGGTTGAGAACCCCTGCTCTACCGCTTTTTGAATGATAAATTAATCGAGTGGCGCGTGTCTCCGAAAAGTGGCGCAATGAAAGAAAGGCGCCAAACAGTTCGTCTGCATGCAACAAGCAATCACTTGAAGAATATAATTTAAAGCAGTGATAATGAGTGCAGTGAACAAAAAGTAAAGTATCCTATTCTAACCTAGAGATCAATAAAGGTAATTTGTTTCTGGTGTCAACAGTTAACGAGGGTGTCATGTGGCCAGTACAACGACGAACTTCCTTAACGTTTTCCCATTAGAGTCATGTGGACTCACGGACGCCCTAAAAATCTCGAAATTAAAAATGAAAGATTTCACCGGGGTTCTAACCCGAGACCCCTCGTTTCGGAAGCCAAGCACTTGACCACTCAGCCACCACGACCCCGACTATACGAACTACAATAAAAAAAAAATCACATTGATGCCTCATTTCTAAACTTTGTTCAATAGAAAGGAGGTGGGGGCGGTGGGTATATGTCACAGGCCAATGTTAAAAAAAAACACTTTTCGCTAAGGATTTTTGCTTGGCATATTAGAACATTTTTTTTTTCGGCCGGAAAAAAAAATCAACGGTGGTGAATAATGTTCTTATCCCTTTCGGAATAGTGGAAATATTTTAGTTATTATAGTACTTTATTGTACCCACCCTTTTTTTTTTTTTTTTTTTTTACAAATTCTTCTTTTCTAACTTTTTTGAAAAATCGCTGATATATCAGACAACAATGGAGGATTAACACGAACTCACGATCAAAATTTATTTTTAAAAAGGTATAAGTGTATGTACATAAAATGTATACAATATGTGTTGCTAATAAAATATGCACGTTTTTTTTTGTATGTAACACCACAAGTAGACTATCTGTTGTTTCGATTGACACTCATTTAACAAATACCAAGTAAAGATACAAGTTATACTAGCTAACCGTGTTTTAGTTACGATAGAATATCTATTCTACACTAAGCCAGCCATTATTTTAAAATGGTGAAAGTATGGAAAACGTGGTCCACAGACAACTAGTTCAATGCCAATTTTTTTCCCAGCCAAATGGCTCACACGACTAATGGTTTATCAGACACTTGGCTCACTATAAAAATAGTTCACACAAATGTCTCACTAATAAAAAAAAATCATATTTTTTTCCTACCGATTGAAACATAACAACGTCCTTGTCACGTTTCGGACGTTCTAGTAACATCATTGTCAAATTTCGGACGTACTAGTTACATCATTATCAAATTTCGGACGTTCTGGTTACGTCCTTGTCAAGTTTCGGACGCTCTTGTTACGTCCTTGTCAAGTTTCGGACTTTCTGGTTACGTCCTTGTCAAGTTTCGGACTTTCTGGTTACGTCCCTGTCGAGTTTCGGACGTTTCTTCATAAAAATGATAACCCAAGATTATTACCCCCTATACCAAACCTCGTGAATGACGTCAGGAAAAGGCGAGTTCAGGGTTTGAACCTGGGACTATCGTGACGAGTCTGACGACAATCCGAACCCAAAACCTCACGACCAGTCAGACAAAGTGCTCCCCAACTAAAAGAGATACTAAGTGCTTTAACTCTTTCTCTCCGAACTGACGATACCAACGCTGATTCCACCAGAATATGGTAAATAATTACGGAGAGAAAGAGTTAAAAACATTGGCTAGCGAAAAAAAAGTATCCAACTCATTATATTAATAACTAGCCCTTTATTATTGCCATTATGTCTATTTACAGTACAAATCAACAGACTTGTTTTTTATAATGTCTAGTTTATATTTCCCCGACAGTTGCATCAGGTGTTCAAAACCAAACTTACCTTTACAAAGAGCTATTTTATTCTGACCCGGGGCTAACTAAGGAGAGTTTTAAGTTTTCATATCTCGTATACGAGAGAGAGAGAGAGAGAGAGAGAGAGAGAGAGAAACAAACAAAGAGTAACTAGACGAATCTCCCGCGTAAAACTGGAAAGAGGAGCGCGTGGGTCGTGATTTGAAAATCCAATGAAAGAAGGGAGCTGAATCTATCAGGTGCTAACCCAGGACAGATGGTAACACAACCAGACGTGATCCTAGGGGGAGAGGGGCGGCAGTGGAGCGCAGAGCGGGAAGCGCAGATTAGAGAAAGAGATCCTATACACTTCACAGGCGACTCAATTAATTTAAAGAAAAAAAATCTACGTCTGCTCTATGAAAAGCGCGCTAACTAAATCTGGACATGAACAAATGTAAGACAACTCTGGACTAGGAAAAAAAAAAACTCTCGCTCTGAATTGCGCTGTAATATATTTATTGGGTGGATATACTGATTATTACATTTCTGTGGCGCCGCAAAAAACACGATGCAAAACACTGAGCGATCCCTGGTCACGTGACGTGATAGAGACAATAAGTAAATTTAAAAAAAAAATAACAGCAACACCGGTGAAGTAGTAAACAAAACTACAAGAGCCACAAGTTAGGGGGGGGGGGAAGGTCTTGGATCAGCCGTCCAGCCTAAGTCTTTCTTCATGTCCTTCTCTTTTCTCTTTTTATTCCACACATCAAATAAACTTAACAACATAGTTATCTATAATATAACTTTGTGAATTACATGTTGAATTACTTCTATTTGGAAAAAAAACAAAAAACAAAGAACATATTAGTGGCGGGAAAATACAATAGAGAAGGACAAGGGAAACAAATCAAAAGTGAATAGATAGACTAAAAGGTAAAACATTGGGGGGAAAAAGTTTATACTGACCTAGAGGGAAAAAAAATCGTGATAACCAGCACCTGGCTTCCCCACCCCCTCTCTATTTACTCCCTACGTCTTGAAAAAAAAAAGGGGAGGGGGGAGACAAGGAAAAATTGGCGGTCCGTGAATTGGAAAGCGGTTTAAAAAAGAAAAAAAAAAAGATGGGGGGGGCTTGATAAAGCAACAGTCCAACCAGGTACAATGGTATCCGCGGACAAAGGTGAGAGGTTTATGTTCAAAATGGGGTAGCTGAAAGCCTAGCCTCCATCATCACCCTTCCCCCATTCACTCACCAACACCCTCCCCCCTCTCTTCTGCCCAAATCTTTGTTGTATTTTTTTTTTCGCTCCCTTTTTTCCCCCTTCTCTTTTCCGTTTCTTTTCTTTCTCCTTGCCCGAAGCCACTCTAACTGATCCGCAGAAGGCGGGAGAAGGAGAGGGGAGGAGGAAGAGGGAAGAGGGGGGGGGAGAGGAGGCAATTAGACTCGGATCACCGCACGGCACGCGACCAAGGGTATAAAAGTGAGGCGCGTGCCAGATCGCGTTCAACAGTCAAGGTGTAGCTTCTCAGCCAAAGTACATTAACTACTGTTTTTCATATAGATATATCTTGGAGTATAACTGAGTGCTTATTTGTGAAACACGCTATCTAGCCCATACAACGGAATCAAGATACATTAATATTTCACATTTCATTGTAATTTCCTTGCAAGTTTTACTTTTGATCGTACTCATTTTCGTACATAAGTCATCGATTTTTGTTGTTTCTTGAACGGACTACGTACATCTCAAAGTTGTCATCAAAATCAGCTGACGATAAAGCTGCCACTAGGTGTGTTTTTATTTTACGTTTTCAAGAAAAACGTTCAGCGGAAGGTGTGCCACTGACGTCATAGTGATCAGCGGTAACAAGGGGAGAGTAGTTTGTTTTTTCTTTTGATGTCTGCCGAGCAGAATTAGGAAGAACGCAAGGAGAGGTTTTAAAATCACGAACTGGTAAGTTTAGACTTGAACAGTAAATAATTACGTAAAATAGTTAATAGATCTATAGATGCTAACTAACTTAGTAACTATAGCCACCAGATGATCTACTAACTAGTACTAGACACTGAATATAAATATAGTATACTTAGTAGAAGATTAGATTCTAACTCTAAATATATAATAATAATAATTACAATCTTGAATCTATAAGTGTATAAGACATAATAAGACTAGTCAATATTAGATCTAGATCTAGACTAGTAATAGACATAAATAATTTAATTAATTAGTTATAGATCTAGATCTAGGCATACTTTTATTATTAGATTTACTTTGTAGATCCAGATTCTAGACCTACTAAAGTATTAAAAGATGGATCTAGTCTAGACCCTAGATCAAGATAATAGGAATATGAATGATAGTTAAAGTTAAAGATTTAGAAAATTCACCATAGCCATAGTGTATTATGCAGCCTCAATAATCTAGATCTAGATCTTTATTGACTATACTTATTATACAGTATTAGTAGATATCTAGATCTATAGATTTATTCAATATTGAGTGATTTATTATTGGCTATTTTAAGTGATATTTTATAGATCATTCTTCAAGTTACATGTATTGCTTAGATTTGAGTTCTATACAGATGTAGATCTAGATCTAGATCTAAACCTATATTTGAGTATATTCTATTTTAAATCATGTAAGCAAAACAAAAGAATGTTATTTAGACATCTAGTTTTATATCTAGATCGAGATGTAAATTATAAGTCCACCTGTTTTAAACAAGATGGTATTCTTTTATTAGACAATTAGTGAAATAGGAGTTATATGAATGTGCATTGAACATTTCACAAGTGAAGTCATACATCGCTGATGGGAAAATCTATACTTATTTTAGACCAGCAGAATATAAAATGTAGTTTTGTTGTTAGGAACCCTATTATTATCATTGTTTTAAATAAACTAAACACAGACAGACAACACTACCAAAAAAAAATGCAAGTGACCCAACTGTTTGCGTACAAAGGTGTAAACCAAACGAACGGACTTATCAAGACAAGACATCGCGAGACTAAGGTAGTGCCAGGTTACTTTACAGCCTACTTACTAAACAAGACCGAAAAAAAAAAAGTGACTTATCTCTGGACCACGTATGCCATTACTTAAAAGCCAAACACCCCAGGTCCATCTGACTACTTTCCCACGCTAGAGATAGGCCCCAGGTATGTGAACTAATGTGTGTGTGTGTGGGGGGGGGCAAGTAAAGCTCACACACACTGCTACCAACTAGTAGCGCTCAGCTTTTTACTACTAGACGCCAATAGTAAAGAGGAAATAGAAAGGGGAAAAAAATTAGGGGGGGGGCGCGTCCAAGGTAGATCAGTAAAAGGTGAGATAGCTTGAGTATATACTATCGAGTTGAAAAGGGGGGGGGGGTGAGGTAAAGAAGATCTGGCGGTCTGAAGAACAAAGAGTTGATGAAAACAAAACGTCTGCCTAGTTACACTAGAGTTGACGCCTACAACAATCACTTGGCAAACAATATAACCCAAATGTCGTTCTCACAACCACGAAGTAGCTTACAAACATAACAACAGTAGGGAGTAGGTCTATAATAGAAATTCATATATAATTTTGGAAACAAGCAAAGTTTGACTAGATCTTTATTCTAAAGCAAAAATATGGCAATGAACACTTTTCTGTGATCTACTTCGATTTTTAGGTGTTTTTTTTTTAGCAGTCGCCCGACTTTTCGTTTTTTAACACACTACTCATCACAAAGGAGAGCGGGAGACGGGGGGAAGCAATGTGCCAAGGATGAAGAAAACCTTTAAGATCGATACCAAACTGTGTTAAGATGGCAGCAGCATACCAAGGCGAGCGCGAGCGAGCATTCAAAGTACAAAGTAGTCAAATACTGATATAGATGAGACATTTTGGATATCATAATATTCTGACAAATGCCATGGGTTATATCTATATCTAGAGTCTTTTTTTTTAATATAAATCTAGAGTCTACATAGGAGACTAACACTCGTTACACTATAATCTAGATCCAGAGATGAGATCTATTCCACTAAATTCTAGTTTATTTTAACCGTTATGCTTATGCTAAAAAAATCTTAGATCTAATAATTAATATAGATTCTAGATTATATCATATTATAGATGTAGATGTAGGCCCTATAGAAGATCAGGATACCTCATATACCTATTATGTGCAGATTTAAATTTATAGTCTTATAAAACAAAGGTCAATTAACTATTTCAGATTCAATAGAAAACAAAACCATGGCTGCAACAGTGCTGAGCATGATCTTTGCCCTTCTTATGACATGTGTTTCAGTGGAAGGTAAGTTATGTCTGACTTTCTATGCTGCAAAAGATGTACCTGTGTAGTGTCAGAGTATGAAAGTTTGAGCTATGCCCCCCCCCCCCATTCCAAAACTTGTTCACACACAAACCCAGTCTCAGGCCCCTGTGGCACCTGTCTAATAATGTTAGGCATGTTAGCTCTCTAGCCCCCCACTGGTCAAGTGGTCAAACATTTGGCTCCCTGAAGCTGAGTGTACAACCATTTGACAGGTGTATGGGGACAGTAGGAAGAAAGGGAGGGGTGTGGGGCTGCTGGCTTAAGACAATGGGTCACATGACCTAAG
>JADKLZ010060706.1:0-12495 GCA_021533235.1 Biomphalaria straminea | reverse complement strand
AGTATATGCCATCCATTCACAGATACTTCAGTATATGCCATCCATTCTTACGGCTTGTGACACCAAGACGAGCCAAGATCGCGTTAGTGTTTCCATTTGTAACAGCCTGCATTTTGGGTAAGTAGCTTTTACCCGTAGGTCTGTTTCCGCCTTTAAATGGTATGCTGGACTATTTACTTTCTTTTCTCTTATATGTTGTTATGACATAATTAGAAAGTAGATTTATTTCGGGAATAATAAAGGGATACGTTTTACTTACTGAAATGACGATAAGTTAGATTTAAAAAAAGAACGATCTAGTCGACCCTAAAACAAGACGGATTATTATTGAGGCTACAGACGGCAAGTAAAGAAGGACACAGACGGGCCCCTTATTGAGTATTAAACGTGTTTTATATTTAAAACGCTGGTCGACTTCATCTATTGCTTGTTTGGCATTTCGTCTGTGGTTGAAGATTACCTCCTGTTTATTTTGTTTGATATTTGCCACGGCGAAAGAGCCATAACAATGTTCATTCTACTACGAACTAGTAACTATTTCGTCTACCTTTTAGGCGTATAAATTAATATATTATCTACCATACAGACATCAAAATAGCCCCTGATTGATTACGAGAGCTCCTTAACTGACGTACAGATTTAAATGAAATTTTAAAAGCTGAAAAGTGTGTGCCTGAGATGTCGATCAATCGAAGGTTTCTAAATGAATTAAGTCTGGTCTTTGTAATAAAAAAAAATGTCGTAAAGTGCGAAAGCGGGTATTTAAGTGTATGGAGTGGGGTCAAGGTGGGAAGGAAATGTAGAGTACATTAAATAATGAGAATCCGAGACAAAATCGGAGGTTGTATGTAAAACTATTTTATTGTGGGCGGGAGGTAGTTAAAAAAAAGTAAAGTTCCCCTTTCAGACCTTGTGGTCTATAGGGCAGATAATGTAATGTCTTGTTTCTTAGGCCTACGGTTAACGAGGGTGTCATGTGGCCAGCAAAATGACCAATCACCTTTACTTTTTCCCCAACTAATGTCAGGTACACTTTATAGCTGGGTGGATTCAGGGGCGCCCAAAGATCCCCAAATTAAAAATCCCAGTCTTCACCAGGATTTGAACCCAAGATTCGGGCCCTGTGACCCCAGGAGGTAGTTTAGGGGGTTGGTGGAGCCAATAAGCAAAATTGTTAGATCCTCTTAGAGTTTACGGGCTTAAAGTGTATGGTTGACAAGTCAAACGTCTATGTCGGAGAAATTCTGATTTGAAGGTGAAAAACCTTAACAAAAATGTAGATCCTAGAAAGAGAATGAGAGGAGGAGAAGGAAAGAGAGATGGACATTATATTTCATCGTAACAGTTACACTATTTCAAGGGATAAAAAGTACGTTAAAATATGTTTACTGGGATTCTAACACCTAAAAAAGAGGGGAGGTTACAGCCATTGGAACAAATCAACATGCGTAGTTGGTGTGTACTTCTTGTGTAGTATATTTTACTATCATATTTTCTTTCCCAGATGTACAGATAAAACAAAAGAATTATTATTCCAGACACATAATTTAACATTTTAAAGAAAAAAAAATAAATACTTGTAAATAAAAGGATGTACACGTGGGGGGATTTTGAAAATGATAGCAAATTCCTAGCTACGCAGGATGTAAATTTCGATACAAATAAATAGTGCATTGTGTTGAGTGTGGATGTAGAGGATATATGATGTTCTTTTGTGAGAGAGTACAGTACCAGGAAAAAGAAGAAGAGGCAGACAGAGAAAGCGATGGGAAGACAACATTAAAGAATGGACGGGCCTACCACTGAAAGAAGTTCTAATCGGGGCAAAGGATAGAGAGGAATGGAGAAAGACGGTCCTCAGGTCTTGCCTGGTGCCCCAACGGTCCACCAGACTAAGGGCTAGGTAACAGGGTGAGAGAGAGAGAGTTACGACGCCAAATAAACAAAGAGGTCTGACTAAAAGCAACACAGAGCTTGCGAAGTACGTCAATTCGAAATTAAGAAGCCAAAGAAAAGTCAGTTATTGTATGTAGATTTACAAGGATTCTCAGGCCACATGTATATTCGTCTGGAAGGTCATGCCAGGAAAGCGTTAACATTGAAAAGTGTGGGTGAGGCTGGTTCGGCCAATATATTATATGAGCGTATGATGCGTAGGATGAAATCGAAAATATTAAAAATACTTTAAAAAAAAAAGACAATTGCGCCTTAATTAAATTTATACAGCATTGTTTTACTCGTAATAAGTAATGAATGTTAGATTGAAAACGAATTTTTTAAATTTTCCCTGCTCATTGTAGAACTTTTCCCCTTTCCTTAAGAGAAATAATCCTGGTTAAGCAACTTTAGGCCTATAAATCTACTGAAATTTATACTATTCCAATAATAAGCCTTTAGATCTTATTCTAGAAGACGATACGTTAAATTTTTGCTTTAAATCAATAAATCCTTAGATTCGCAAATTCACGAACGTAACAGTCCTTTCAAGAACGCAATAGTCCTTTCAAAACCAATTTTAGATCTAAATCTATCATCTAGACGTAGTTTTCTAGCCAAATTTAAAGTCGGGCTATAATTCAAAATTTATAAAATAGGGGTGTTCGTCCAAAATATTAATTGAGCATTTCGATTTGATGGCTACAATAAGAGAAAAAAAATAGACTATTAAGGCGGAGAGTGGGGGGAGAGGGAGAGAGGGGATACTTGAATTCACGGGACTATCCAATGCAACGTAATAGATACTAGTCAAAGGAATGAATGGGGAGCGTTTACTCGTGGGCCCTTTTTTTTAAAGTAAGAAATAAAAAGGTGTCCATGGCAAAATGAACTGCTATATGTTGTTTTGTTTCAGAATATTGAATCCACTTTGACTTATATCTTACAGGTTCTATAAACTCTCTATCTCATGGAGTGTACCAGAATGTCACTCGTCAGGTCAGCTTGACTCAGCATATTGAAATGATCAAAGACGCCACCAATACCCCAAGAGTCATTCCGTGCAGCAGTCAAGGCTTTCTTACTTATTACAACAAGCATGTGATGGCCCAAGGAGAACCATCCTCCAACGGAAGCTCATTGCTATGTGACAACTCTCCTCAGAATGAAACACCAGCGACTAACAACTCGGAAACAACAGACACAGTTAGCGTTCTTGTTTACACCGACGGCTATTGTATTCTCAGCACAGTTTGGTACTCCAAGCAGTTCTACTTGACTTACCAGAAAGTCTATGCGTCTTTTTTCCTATTCTCGCTCCTGGTTGTCTTCGCGTTGTACATTAAGATTTACTGCTTTGTGGCCAAACATCGTCTACTGCAGAAGAGAAATAAGGAAGCCAGAAGCATTAACGATCATTTTGCTTTAGTTGCGGACAACAGTTTTAAAGGACGATCTCAGCCACGACTCATGAGCATACACAATCTTGCCCCAGTCAGCAATGCTGTCCCTATCAGCCTGGTGTGCCATCCGGTTATTGGGATGTTTGCGCATCATAAGCAGACTCAGATCTTGAAGGCATCTGAGTCAGAAGTTAACAGCTCGATCGTTAGGCGCTACTTCCAGAAAGTGAGATCCTTGCAGGACGTGCGGCTGACTGCAAATGTCAGGACTGCAGCCATTCTGGCAGTGGTGGCTGTGGCCTTCACACTCTGTTTCCTGCCTAGCTGGCTCATGGCTATCAAAATAATTCCTTTCCAGATGAACATCTTCTACTTGTACTTCCTGTACAACGTTGGCAATCCAATCATTTATGCTTTTATGAATCCGACTTTTAGGAAAGAGATGGTGCTGATGGTACAGAGATATTACCATCATAGAAAGTAATGTTTTAGTGACAACAATCTACAAAAAATATATTTGTACTTTGTAATACAACTACAAAAATAAAGAGGAAAAAGTCTAGAAACAATGACATTTATAAATGTTTTCAGATAGAAGTTAGAATTTGTGTTAACAAAGTTACATATAAAGTACATTTATTTTAGGGAAATTTATTTATAAGATAAAAGTGTATTACAAAAAAACAAACAAACGCGCATATAATAACATCAGCAGAATAGACACGATATAAATGCATTTTAATCAATAACATCACCATAACATGTCATCTACAAACTACTTAACAAATGACATTTACTTTATTACCAATTTTATCTAGATACTAAATAATTATTGTCATCTACAAAATATAAAACTTCTTAACATGTGTCGTATATATAATAAAGGAATCTACAGACAACATACAAAATGTTATCCACTGACAGTATAACAAAGGTTAGCAACAGACAGTATGTCAAATGTTATCTACAAATTACATATCAGATGTCATCAGGAAACAAATGTCCCTCTGTAGAAGACTAGTTAACAAATGTCCTTTACCTGCGTAACATCACACAAATCAGGTTACACAATAAAAGAATAGACCCAGTCATCTTGCGCTTTGTTAAGTCAATCAATAGAGGAATGTGTGCGTAGTCCGACAAAGTGATGAACTGAAGGACCTGTACGATAGGCTGCTTGGTTGTGCGATATTCACGCTGGACTGCCGTTCGGACTTGTTGATGGTCCCGGGTTCAAACCCTGCCCACTTCCAGTTCCCTGTCGTCCTGAAGGAGGTTTGGACTAGGAAGTTCATTTTCTTCATCTTTGAACATGTCAAACATTGAACAAACAATCACAACATTCACAGGGATAAGAACTCGAGTCCTACAGAACGAAAGCTGATCGTATTACAACTCCTTCTCTCTCATATATTTTACGATACGCAAAACGAGTCACGTGACCTGGCTGTTTAGATATACGTTTAGACCTCTACGAGAGTGTGAACATTTACACAAATAACAAGTTTTATTACTTACTTAGCCTACATTTGTAACATTAGAAAGAGAACATTAAAATATATATTGTATTAGAGTCCTATGCTATGACATAGCTAGGGTGTAAGAGGAGGGGGAAGAATTTGAAAATCCCCCCCCCCCGGGATCCCACTTGAGGGGGGGCCCAAATCATTTTTTTTACTTTAAAAATAAATATTACGCCAAATGCTGGGGCTTTCAAAGAGGTCAAGCCCCCCCCCCCCCCGGGCCACTAATCGATGGAAAATTCCTAGCTCTCAGAATGTTGTAAATAATTACGGAGAGAAAGAGTTAATAAAGCTGAATCGGCCCTTAATGGCATGCACATTGATGTTGAACAGAACTACATAGGATATATCTTTAAGTCTATGTTTAGGTCCGAATTCTTAGCTAATATAAATGAAGGGAAAACTGTTAGTAAGAAAATAAAATAACAATAAAATAAAATGGAAGCATACAAAAAAAGCTAATAATGTATTAAGTGCAAATAAAGCTAAAAATGTATAAAGTGCAAACAAAGCTAAAAAAAGTATAAAGCGCAAATAAAGCTAAAAATGTATATAGTGCAAATAAAGCTACACATGTATAAAGTGCAAATAAAGTTAAAAATGCATAAAGTGCAAATAAAGCTAAAAATGCATAAAGTGCAAATAATAAACACATTTACTGTTTCACTTCTTCCTCCCCATTTTCTAAACTTTCCTAACGAACTTAATTCATAATTACTACAGGAAACAAATTTACAAACACAGATAGGAGACCTATAACAATCCACTAGAGAGCGTCGGGCATAGAGTAGGCTACTTCAGCTGAGCACAAAATACAATACATGAGTCACTGGTAACAACACATGTATGACACTCAGTCTCTTGTGTCAATGTGCCACAAATGTCATGATTGTACTTGTAAAATAGAAACATTTGGAAGACGGAAAATGTAATGAATATATCTGTCAAATACATGCATACAGACCATTGAAGCATCAGGATTAAGTGTACATTTTTTTCATGCAGTTACTTATATTATGAAGACATGTCATCTGGTAACGTAATATGTATTTCAATTCTTGGAAACGTTTAATAAGCTTGTTGATAATAATAGCTGTCTATTTAATGTACAGCTCTCTATGTTTAGGTAAGTCACACTTTATCATTGTCAGGATAATAATTCTGTCATATTGTAAAACTATTGTATTATTTTGTATATGTTGTTTAATTTTAAATACAATATGTAAGATCATCTTTAATTAAAATATGGCTCTAGACTAGTCTAAACTATATCGAAGACAAGCCCTAAAAGTAGGCCTAGAACAGGACCTAAAACAGTCCTTTGGCTTAATGTTAATTTTGTATTTATTGGCAACATTGTATTTTAGTAGAAGATAGCCACAGAATTCTTGACGATACGTAAGAGTGGGGTACTAAGTATGTCTACTAAATGTTTTGAGAGGAAGAGAGACTAATAGAGAAGAAAGAGAGGGGGGAATAATACTTAGAGAAGACGAAAGAGAGAGGGAGAAGAAAGAAAAGATAAAAGGAGAAAGAGAGAGTAAAGGAGAAAGCGTAATAAAGATAGAGGTGGAAAAGAGAGAGAGAGAGAGAGAGAGAGAGAGAGCGAGTGGAGAAAAAGAAATGAAGAGAGAAAGACAGAAAAGATAAAGATAGAGAATAGATAAAGAAAGAGACCTAGAGAAAAAAAAAGTGCCGGAGATAAAATGAGTACGGGAAAGAAAGAAGTTGAACGAAAAAGAGAAACGGAGAGAGAACAAGAGGGGGAAAATCGAAAGAATGAGAAATAGAGGATAGAAAGAAGTAGGCTAAATTGATAAAAGTCTATGAGCAAGCGAGAGAATAAGTGAATATAAAAAAAAAGTAAAAGACAGAGCAATTGAGAATTAAAGACAGAAATATATTTTTTTCTATTTTTTACTATTGTTTTTTTCTTCTTCTAAACATCCTGCTTTTATCAGGTGAGAACATTCAAGTTTGTGACGGCCATACAAGCGAGCGGACACTGTTCCTCCCTCTCTACTCCCCGGCAACGGTCAGCTTCTGTGTTTTTTCCCCTCTTCCGTTGGAAGACGTCTATTTCCTCAACAGCAAGGTCAAACTACTCGGAAACTCAGAGGACGGTGACGTTTACGTCTCCGGCAAACTGGTCGACAACCAGTCCCAGTATAACGTAACTCTGAACGTCCGGAACGTTACTCATGCCAACTACAAGCTATACACAGTTCTGCTTCATGACAACAGCTCGCGCCAGTTAAAACTTAAAGTCACTTTCAAACCGCCGGGTGAGACTTCAGTTACTCAATTAGCTTCTGATTATTCTTTGTAATGTTCACTTCCGTAAGTGCGTAAAGATAATTAAAAGTGGGGGAGGGCGGTGGGGGTTGTTATGAAATGAATGCTATACTAGCTGTTTTAAGTGTGTATTAAATTAAACCCGTTTTAAATTTTGAACTGTAAACTTGGTTGATGAAGATGGTTACTAAAATGCAGAGCTTAATGCCTCTTTCGGAATTAAAACCAACTATTTTTATTTTTGTACAGCATTTCCTTCTGAGTCAGTAATTTGTAATTTACAAGCTAATGATATGCTTTCAATTCAAAAATAGATCGTAAAATGCAGAAAATATATAAAAATTAACTTATAACCCCCAAATATTTGTCACGAAAAGATAAGCGAATAGAAATATCAGCTATTGGGGGAGGTGGTGGTTGTTATGAAACGGGTGCTGTACTAGTTGTTTTAAAAGTATTTTTATTAAATTTATCCCGTTTTAAAAATTCCGATTGTAAACTTGGTTGCTGAAGAGGGTTACTAAAATGCAGCTTAATGCCTATTGAAACAAAGAGAATTCAGCAAATGTGTCTGTTTGAGTACAATGTTAAATGTACCATTAGGCCTTTAATGCCCCAAAAATTTACTACATCGCTTTCTCTTTTTTTTTTGTCTCGTTTTGCATTTTCTTTTAAACCGGACCATCTGAATCCGAATGTAAATAAAGAGCAGATTACCCTGACTAACTGAATTATGAAAATCCATTATGGGCGGTTCTAAGTGTGGTTACTAAGCATAAATGTTGGATTTTTTTATTAATTTAAAAATTTACAAAAAAAATTACGAGGAATTTACATTTCTGACCTCTCCTGATGGAAAATCTACGTATATCTTTTTTCTCTGCCATTTTGTATGCTTTTTTCCAAAGATTAATGATGAGTGTTTATTGACTAAGCAAATCAAGTTGTGACCTGCATTTTTTTGTCACACCTAATGCAAACAAAGCCATTGTCCTCAGAGGGGGGGTCTAGTAAGTTTTCTCAACGTTATTTCTTAGTTGTATCTGTCACAGGGATTCAGTTCACCAGGGACAGAACCATTGGTAATGTCTACGAGTATCAACACATCAAACTTCTGTGTGAACAAAACAGCGAGTTTCACGAGACTTTGAGTATGTTTCGAATGTTTGATGGAAAGGTTCTCAATACTTTCAAAGACAATGACAAGTTGGTCTATGAAATAGCAAGTACCAAATGTCTAGACATGGGCCGATACATCTGTGAGACCAATCACGCTAAGAAATTCTTAGATCTAGAAATATTCAACTGTAAGTTATTGAAACATTTCGTTTTTTTACAACATCCTTTGTTTATTTTAATTATAATAATCATAATCATTTTTATCATTGTGAGAAGTTTTCCGGTTTTTAAATAAATAATAGTATTTGCTTGATAAAACATTTTAACCTTGCTTAAAAATAGTTTATGTGAAAAAAAATATTAATTATATTTTAGAGAAAAGAGCATGGCCTCTGCTATAACGAAGTTAGATTTACATTAACGCTTTTATTTTTGGAGAACTAGTTTTGACTGATGGACAGACGAACATGCATTAAAAAAAAAAAGAAATATAAGAAACGTGCTGTGAAGCCTGAGGTCTAAAATATGTATGTGACACTCATAATTTGTCCCAAATGTTCCGTATTGAAGTAACTGTTAATTTTCATCATATAACACAGACATATAGACACATAAGCTACAAGTCCAAAAAAAAAATTATTACACTCATTTGGGATAAAGTATATGACTAAAAAAGTACTTTGTATGTGCTATTTCCAAGTGCCGTGTATCAGTCAGATCTTTCTCAATTAAAAGCAACTATTTGTATTTTGTACACAATTTCCTTCTCAGTCAATAAATTGCAATTTACAAGCTAATGATATGCTTTCAATTCAAAAATGCAGAAAATATATAAAAATTAACTTATAACCCCAAATATTTGTCAAGAAAAGATAAGCGAATAGAAATATAAGCTATTGACACAAACTAATTGCTAATATTTACTAATAACATTTCTTGTTTGAAAAACAAAGATTAAGTCAAAGAAAAGAATGCCTTCCACTTTAAGCGTGAATACAGTTTGTTTAAATTTATAGAATCATTCTTTGTTTCCAGCATCCCAGGAAGTACTGAGTAATGATACTTTAACCTAACTCTGTCTGATTTCAGGAAGTACTATTGATAAGTTAACTCTGTCTGATACAAGTCTTTTTCACTTTAAATTCTTGAATCAAGTTGAAAGTTTGCACAATTATTTAAACATTAATCAATAAAAAGATTAACCAATTAGTTATGTTATTAGTGGTAGGCCTAATTGATGTAATTTTTAAAGAAAAGTTAAGTAAATGTGGTGGTAATGAGAAAAATAACAGTAATTGTGCGGTTCTTTAAAAAACGTATTTGTATATTAATCTTCCTCTCTCTTTCTATCTCTCTCCCTCTGATTATATTGAGTAAATATTCTAGTTTAGTGTCCCCCCCCCCCATCCAAACAAAAAAAAAAGTATTCATAACGCGTTTCTTTTTAATTGCTTCGAGAAGGCTAACTCCTAAAAGCAAGCGAACTCTGGATTGAGAGATTTGTGCTGGTCTTACCATGTACTACTTTTGGCATAAATCTACAGTGTTAGTGAACCTAGTGTTAACACACTAGATCTAGATCCACACTGTCAATGTAAGAACTATACATCCAATTCATCTGTTCTCTCTACATCCCAGGTCCACCAGTAGCCTGTTTTGACAACATGACATCGGTGTACACATCCGACGTAGGTCTCTCTACAACAATTCAGTTTTGTGTGGTGGCGTTCCCTGGTCTCCTGAACACCATACAGCTGGACGGTCAGGACTATGCATTAGGAAGTCATTATCCAAACGTGACATTTAATTTGACTAAAGACGGACTGAATCACGTGATCAGAATTAATATAACGAATGTCAGTGTTGATGATTTAAGAGTACACATTGTAACTGTGCTTAACAGCCACGGACGTTATAACTACACATTTAAATTACAGAGAACTGGTGAGTCGTTTAATTAGCTTATTTTAGTTTATTTTAAACTAAATGCATTCGCTTCGCTTATACGTGGTTTGACATAGACCTAATAATAAAGATCTATTTGCACTAACCAGTCAGAGAAATAAATTCTAAGCTAATGTGATACTTTTCCCTAAACAGACAATCCAATAACTTAAACTTGAACTTTGACATAAAAGTGGGGATCCATTGCTTCCAATTTTATTTCTGGCAAGTTGTTCGGGTATGATACTCTTAATAAATTAGAAAAATAGACGTCATTAAATTGGCAAAATAGACTTCATTAAATTGGCAAAATAGACGTCATTAAATTGGCAAAATTGACTTCATTAAATTGGCAAAATAGACTTATTTAAATTAGCAAAATAGACTTCATTGAATTGGCAAAATAGACTTCATTAAATTGGCAAAATTGACTTCATTAAATTGGCAAAATAGACGTCATTAAATTAGCTAAATTGACTTCATAAAATCGGCGAAATAGAATTCATACAGGTCAATGTGGTTGTTTGCGAGCCCTTTTCTAGCCAGATTATTGTGAGTTTTGTTTTATCATTGTTGAAGTGCAATGTTTGTAAGTTCAATGATTTTCTTTTTAAAAAGTTTTTAGATTAACTCATAGATGATTCATGGATGAAAATATACTCTCGTTTGCAACATTTTCCAGAATTTTAACACGAATATCTCAAAAGGCGTGTTTTTAATACTCTTCATAATGTATTGTTTTTTCTTCTTCTCTCTATTGTAAAAGTAAAACTCTGTTCATTAGATGTACTTAAAAAATTTGATGGGTATTATTTTAGTGCAGGCTGTATACTTAGAAAACAGTCTTAGAGCAGATAGAAAGTACGTAGGTCTAAATGAGAACTTGTCATCTCTTCAGAGCCCCTACGTTTGTTGTTTGTCAACAAGACGAGCATGCAATGTGTGTCCTCACAATACCCAAAGTCCGTCACTCTGTATAAATACGACCAGGACCAGACATTAATGAGCAAGTCCAACTCTGCTGGCATTGAAGAAAGTTTAACTCTGACTCACCACCTGTCATCACGTGACTGCAATGACATTGGCACCTACCTGTGCATGTCTAGGAATTCAATAAATCAAATGACGTCCACAACTGTCGACTTTCGTTTGGGCGGATGTAAGTATTGTTTCGTCTTTGAAGGCATGTAAGGCAATGATGTCCCAAATGCGTTCAGCGAAAACATATCTGTGAGCAACGGCCCCTCGAAAGTCCAGTGCATACTGAAGCCACATATGTTGTTTTAACAACTATTATTAGACTGCATTTTTTTTGTCGTGATACGAATTTCTTTAGTAGTGATACGTAGTTTTTTGTGATGATACGAAGTTTTTTGTGGTGATACGCCTGTAAGAAAGATTACAAATGGCTCAGAAAAATGTTGGGCATCACACAGTATACAAAATACAAGGAGGCGCGGTGGCTGAGCGGTAAAGCGCTTGGATTCTTAACCGGGTGTCCCGGGTTCGAATCCCGGTGAAGACTGGGATTTTTATTTTGGGATCCTCGGGCGCCTCTGAGTCCACCCAGCTCTAATGGGTACCTGACATTAGTTGGGGAAAAGTAAAGGTTGTTGTGCTGGCCACATGACGCCTCGTAAACCGTAGGCCACAGAATCAGATGACCTTTACATCATCTGTCCTATAGACCACAAGGTCTGAAAGGGGAACTTTACTTTTTACTTTACTTTTTAATTCTTATACAAGATTATGTCTTTAAAAATTCTAGAAGCTTTGAGATTAAGTTCTATGAAACATTACGAGAGCTCAAGATTTTAAAAAATTTAGTGTTTCAAACTGACGTAATTCTCATGTTACGCAGGCTTAGTTGTCTGAATGGCATTGAGTTCTTTGGCTCCAAAAATTGTTTGTTTAATTTATTTATCATAAAGGTCTTACATATGCTAGGAAATAGCAGAGATGGGAGGGTGCTTGAACGTTTAAAAAAATACGCAGTGATATGTAAAATTTTAAAATATTGTGTTTTTTGTATATACATTTAATTTACAGTTCTTGATCAATATTATGTTCTTGTTTGGTTAGGTCCACCTATTCCTTGTTTCAATTACAACAAGAAACCGGAACTAGAAACGCATGTAAACAACCCTCTTGTCTTCCATTACTGTGTCATTGACCAGGAAGGATTACAAGACAGAGTTCTGGTCAACGGAACTACAGTCTTAGCAGACGTGATGCTCTGGAACAGGGAGGTCAACGTTCTGCTGCTACTGAAGAAG
>JADKLZ010060703.1:0-12519 GCA_021533235.1 Biomphalaria straminea | reverse complement strand
GACATTATCAGGGACATTATCAGGGACATTATCAGGGACATTATCAGCTGTTTGCGTTATGAAGAGTTACTTAGTGTGTACTACTGAGACCATTCGTAACAGAAGGCCTCAGCGCTGACCTGCGACGTTGCAACCTGCGGGCAGTAGAGACCAATAGCTTGCTATCACCTTGTACAGAACTGTCACGTGGCAAGGAGCTATTGGTCCGAGAGATGACCGTAAGAATTTCGCAGAAATGAGAAAATTGTATACAATTTTAGAAGTTTTTTTGGCTAAAAGCCAGTTTATCCGTTGAGATAATTTATTAATAATCTAATCGACCCCCACTGCTGTTTTATATATGTATTATGTTATATTCTTTGACGAACTAATTTATATTATATGTATTTATGACCATTTTTTCACGTATGGGTCCCTGGGCAGGTTTTGACAATGTTAAGAGGTCCCGGGTTAATACTAAGGTTTGAGAACCTCTGCTCTGGCTCTCGTCGCTTTAAAACGAGCAGGAACTATATGTTGTCCTCCCCCCCCCCCCTTTCTACCAGATAATGGTGTGATTGCCCCCCTGGCAACGATGCTACGTTCATAACCACGGGGCAATCAAACCAATTCCTGTGTGTTTTACGAGAGATGGATTAGGGTCAAGGATAGTCAACAGTCAGGATGGTCTTTAGCGTGCGAGCTTTATTGATATTGAAAGTCTGTCAACAAGACATCAAGGTGTGCAAGCGAGCTCTAGTACTGAAAATTAGGTCAATAAGGTCAAAAGAGGACCTACTTTTGGTGAGTTGCATCCATTATTATGAAGGTTAAGGGTTAAAATACACAAATTGATTGTTTTTTTCTTTTATACGTCTCGGATGGTCCTTAAGATTTAAAGTTAATTATTATTATTATTATTATTATAGCTTTTATATAGCGCTACTTTGTGCTTAGAGCATGCTCAGAGCGCTTTGGTCCAATCTCATTTGTGGACCCGTGGGGGGAGGGGGTATCTAGGAGTTGGTTTTCCGTGCTGCCTTTAGGCGCTCAGTAAACACAACTCTGCCCGAGTCGGGTGTCGAACCTAGCCAAGCCAAGCCAAGTTCAAGCGCACTTAGCCTCTCGACCACGCTTCCTTAACCACCCACAGGACGCCAAGGAATGGCAGCGGGCAGAGCTCGAACCCAGTGTTATGGAGTTTCTGTATGTGTGTGTGTGTTTCTATGTTATCTGTGAGAAGAAGTCGGCCATTGGTTGGTGTCTATGTAGTGTGAATGATGCAAGATAAACGGCACTGTCTACATAGGTCCTAGGTAGAACAGAAGACTCAAGAATGCCAGAGTGTAAAGAAGTGTTTTTGTAGTGAGTTAGATTCTGATTAAAATACCATTTTATATTATCACTCAAGTCTACTATATTTAATTTCATTTTATCTCAAGTATTTTTTTTATCTATGTTGTATAAGAGTTGTGTATAATATTGTTCATACAAAATTTATTCGGAGTTTTTTAAAGTTTTATAAGTTCAGATATAATACGCCTAAAGCAGTTTAGTTATCTACCGCCAGCTGGTTGCTACAGATTAACGGCCGTCAACGACACCCAGGATCATCGTGGCCTTCAAACGACAGTCCTGAGTGCGTTCCACATGACCAGGTATCACACTCTTATAAAATACAGGGTCGGCGGATTACTTTTGAATGGCAGTACCGTCAAAAAGTTTCTGTTGTTTGAGATTGGTCTTGATAGATCAGCATAACTAATTTAATCTATATTTAGTTTGACTAGGATTCTTTCTCTGGAAGAAGGGGGAAGGAGGTGGGGTTAAAAAATCTTTTAAAATCTAACATTCATTCATTTTAAAGAGACTTCTTTGAAGCTAGAAAAATAAAAGATTCTTTGACTGAGCAACAATTTTAATTAAAGATATGAAAGAAAAAGTACAGATGAATGGCAGACCGGAAGAGCGAGTGAACAACTTAATGACAACTTTAAAGAATGAGCGTGGGATGACATATGGACAGAACTAAAGTCAATGGAAATGCTAAATAGCAAGATTATAATCTTGCAGAACGCCAAAAAACTGATGTAGTGACCCAAAAAAAAAGTCAAAATGATGAGAACATTAGAATAACAAAGGCCAGCAGAATGCGAGATTTACAGAACGAGAGTGGACAAAAACCAGTGGCAGACAAAACAACAAAATGACAGAACATCAGAAAAACAGAAAAGCTGGACGTCAAACTTACACCAGCGTAATATGGAAATGGAAGAACCACAGAATAACAAAAGTACAGAATGCGAAAATAGCACAAGATGACAAAACACGTCATTAATGATCTCTCTAACAAAAATTTTTTTTTCTGCCCTCGATAACCACCCCCAACCGCCCGCCTACGACCACCACCATACTCCATTCACTTCTCCCACCCAAAACATGACAAGAGCTCCCGCACTCAAACATCCAAAGACCTCAATAATCCGTCAAGGTATTGTGCTGAAATAACAACTCTTCCTTTCCAATTTAACTGTTGTAGACTTGAAACTATAAAGTACTATTAACTATATCAATATCTATCTATCTATATATTTATATGTATACAAGCCTATATATACAGTGCTTTTTTTGTAAAAGAATATGTGCCGGTACTCAGTGATGGATTGCCTAACTTTTAACTAATAATAAATTAATAATAAACGTAAAAATACAAGAAAAGTAATAATTTTTTCCTCACTTTGAAAAAGGTGCCAGCTCGCGGTACCCGTGGGTACTATCACAAAAAATCACGGTATATATATATATATAACCTGATTTAAATATGTTACGTAGTGTATACATCATAGTTGTCTCAGAATTGTGTAAACAGGAAGTTGACGTACACATTGCTTTCTAGTAGCTTCAAGTTTTTAATATTTATAACAGAAGATTGGAGAAGAAAAGGGAAATCATTCGTTTCCCATGGGAGCACAATGTTGAACTTTCGGAATAAAAGCATATAGCAGTGTTTCTCAAACTGTGTGCCACGGCACACTAGTGTGCCGCCGAGGATTTGCAGGTGTGCCGCGGGAGTTTTCAGAGCGCCATACGTGCAGCGTTACATAGGTCTGCCTAGTATTAAATTTTTATTTTACGTTGCGATGACATTCCCAATTACAACGACCAGTAATAGTATTTCCATATTGACGACGAAGGGTGTTAGCTATTCAGGTTATGGAATTTTCCAATATACATATATTATTAAAATGACTCTAATGTATGTCGCCTTAGCAGGCACACAGCATTTCTTGAATTGGTAACGATAATAATAAGCGATGTGTTTCATGTAAATTCTTTAGGTGTCTACTAATAATAACAAATTATCAATAAGCATTATTCATTGTTATCCATGGCGTTAAATGAAAAGCAAGAAAGCAAACGAAGGTACTTGGAAAATTACATCGGATATGGTTTCATATCTTCGGGACCTGAAGATTCTCCATTGCCATTCTGTCTTATCTGCAATGCAACTCTGTCGAATGAGGCGCTTGTTCCAAGAAATTTGAAGAGACACTTGGAAACAAAACATCCAGCTGTAAAAGAGCGACTGAAGAAATACTTAAAAAAACATCAGGGCTCAACAAAAAAAACAAGCTAAGAAACTTAGGAACTATCTAAAGCTGCCAGGGATTGTTTGCAAGTTATAAGGCTGCTCAATTATTAGCAACACGCAAGAAAGCAAACACAGAGGCTGAATCAGTCATTGCACCAGCTTTAGCAAGAATTGTGGAAACTTTCCTTGGATTCACTGCCGCCGAAAAAGTTAAGAAGGTTCCTTTGTCAAATGATAATATCTCGCGCAGATCAAATCTGCGAACACTTCGACGTGACTGACGATGAAGTGTCTCTGTTGTGGTCTCTTCAAGTTGATGAATGCACTGACGTTAGAAGCAAAGCCCAGCTGCTAGCTTTTATTCGGTTCATAAAGGATGAAAAATGTGTCAACTAATTTTTATTTTGCTAAGACTTACAAATTACTACCAAAGGCAATGATTTTTTTCAAAGTGGTGAACGAAAACATTTTGCTCTTCAAACTACAGTGGAAAAACTGTGTCAGCTTTGCACCGATGGCTGTCCTTCCATGCAGGGAAATAGAAAGGGATTCGTCACTCTTGTGCGTCAAGAAAATCCAAATGTATTATTTGTTCACTGCATGATCAACAGAAAAGCTCTTGCCTTGAAGTCTTTGCCGAAAGATTTGATGTCTGTTCTGGATCAAGTGATTGAAGCTGTAAACTTCATCAAATCCCGACTTTTCTCTCAGCTTTCTGAAGCAATGGATTCAGACTACAAATGTCTCCTGTATCACATCAACGTTCGTTGGCTCCCGATGGTAAAAGTGTTAAAGCGTGTTTTCAACTTTGACACACCTGCAGTCAGCATTGCAGCATTACTTTCCAACAAATGGAAGTAATGAGTATGGATGGGTCAGCTATCCATTCGGAAACATTGAAGCTACAACTCTTACAACTGAAGAAGAAGAGTGTCTCATTGATTTAAAAAATGATTCAGTTCTTAAGTTTTGCTGAGAAAATGTGATGGGATGTGTTTTTGATTTCAATCAACAAGTTATATCCTGCAATCAGTTTAAAAGCAATCAAAATAATTCTTCCATTTGCATCTTCGTGGTTTTGTGAGTTTGGATTTTCAGCACAGGCTTAAATGAAGTCTAAGAAAAGAGAGACTTCTTACAATAGACGATGAAATGCGAGTTTGTCGACTTTGGAGTCTGAATTAGTTCGCATTTGCTCTCAAAACCAGCCACACCCTTCATAGTAAATGTAATACTTAAAAACAGGTCAAATATTTTTTCTTTTTATTACAAAACAACTGTCGCTCTACGTGGTGTGCCGCGAAATTTTTGTAGTTTTTCTACTGTGCCGGCAGACAAAAAAGTTTGAGAAACACTGGCATATGGAGAGAGGAGACGAGGATGATTAGAGGTCCACAGTCTGGTCAGTCCATAAGTTCGAAGTTTCATGTTAAGTATGTGGCCAGCACAACGACCAACCGCCTTTACTTTTCCCCAACATTGTCAGGTACCCATTAGAGTTGGGTGGACTCAGAGGTGCCCAAAGATCCCGAAATAAAAAATTCCGGTCTTCACCAGGATTCAAACCCGAGACGCCCGGTTTGGAAGCCAAGCACTTTACCGCTAAGCCACCGCGCCTCCAGAAATATATTGTAAGAGCTATTATTTTGCTTTCAATAACTAAGGAATGGGAGATTTAAAAAAAAAAAACTTCACCTCTATTCTCAGCGTACAAAAATTCTAATGCTAGGTCTATAGTTCCAGACAATTGAGAAAATTGGCGCGCAAAATGTTTCTAAACTTTTATTATTTATTTAAATCTTTAATGAAGACAGTTCCCGTAAAGTAATTTTGCGCAGACCAGATTAAATTCTAGAAGATTAAATTTATTTCAAACAATTATAACAGTTAATCTAGAGTTTTCCTAGTGCGGCCAATTAGTAATTCTTTTCCCAAAGATCAACTGTCAAAAGGCTAGGAAAATCGTTAAAGGGAAACTCTCATGGTTTTGACAATTTTTGATATAATATGCGTTTTGATTCACAGATAATTAATATATTTTTCTTTTTTTTTATATTTGAAATAATAACTTAGTAATTGATGTTTTTCTGACGTTATTTTTCGGCGCATCCAAAACATTCAGACTTTCACCGGGTTTCTATGTGACGTCACACTAACCTATTAATTTAATCTATTGACTCATTTTATAGCGTGAGACCATAGTTACAAATTCTCATTAAAAAAAAAAATCGCCGTCTATACAGTTAGATCTAGGATCTTGTAAGCAAAGAACAAAATGCGTATTAAAAGGAGATTTACATGCTTGACTAACCACGGCAGTGTATATTTTCTCGCCTGACCACTTAACACACAACAAACATTATCGCTTGGTTGTCTTGTCATGACCGACTACACGTAGTCTAGACTAGCCTTACACTGACCAGTTTGTTCGAATCAGTCAGACACACGATATATTTACTTCTTGGGATAGGGAGAGGTTTAGATGAAAATGTTTTTTTTTTTCTCGAGTTGGTTATCCTAATGCTTTTACATCTCTCTCTATCTATATAAAACTATTGCATAGCTCTGGACTATATCGTCACTAAGCCTAAGAGCCTGACAGCTACTGTAAGAAAGAAGCGATACGATTGGTTAAATCTAGTTTCCCTTTCAGTATTGTTGATGGAAGTGACGTATGTCTAAGATAAAAACAGAATTTCAAAGAACCCCGTTTTTTAGGAGGCGTGGCATATTTACTGTCCAATTTATTATATATAAAATTTTCTAAGCATTTAAATAAAAAATGATATAATGTTTACTATTACAACTTTTTACGCAGAATTTAAATATGTCAATAACTAAAATTTGAAAAACTATGAGAGTTTCCCTTTAAAGCCGTTTTCGAGAACCGTGTCCAGGTTCTAGATTTTGCCGCTTTGCAAGGTGAATAGAGATTGTAACAAAAAAAAATTAAAAAAAAATGTGCAATTCTAGTATTAGACTCTCTTTTAAGTCTATTTATATATTTTTATATATTATCACTGCTCTACCGAGAGAGAAATAGGAAACTCACTTTTTTTCTACGATACATTTTCAGTGTGCCCTACTTTTCGCTTCGGTACGCTTTTATTGCGTCATCAATTTCTGTGCATTTCCTTCGTTTTGTGTTCCTGACTTAATCTGTTCAACCTCGTCAGGCCATCTCAATAAATTATCACGACGATGACTGAATCGTGGAGGCGGAGGGTTAAAGTCATTGACCTAGTCAAAAACCAACGACAGCAGTTTTTTAGGGACTCGAGTACTAGAAAGCCGTTTCTATAAATAATATATTTTAAGAACTCAGAGGTATAGGACGAATTGGGAAAGCCAAACCTATGAGACATTATTTCGGCAATATGGCCGACATGCTTGCATTGATCTACATGTTGTTGTTGTTGTTTTTTTGTACTGACACTCTACATTCATGCTGTCTATCCACCTTGGAGAAGTGCTCTCAACCTGTGGGTCGCGACCCTCTTGGGGGTCGATTGACGATTTGCCAGGGGTCGCCTAAGACCATCGAAAATATGAATTGTTATTGTCTACTCTTCTATTGCTGTGTATGTGTGCTGGATGGGGGGGGGTCGAGGCAGAGTGGTAAAAAGGGGTCGCCGAGATTAAAAGGTTGAGAACCGCTGACCTAGGAGAAGAAAAACTTAGAATTCAAACCTTTACTTCATTACGAGTATACCCAAACATGGAAAGGTTACTGGGGGACAACACTAATAAAACGTCAGGAGTTTGCAACCCTTATCTACTTATTACACACAGTGCTACAACGCAACCTGTGACTCTACTGATGCCAAAGTAACAGATATTTACTGTTCCTTTGGAACATGATGACCTGCTAACTACTGTGAAAAAACGCAAGCTTAAAATCTATGGCCATATTACAAGATCTTCGGGACTCGCAAAGACTTTCATTCAGGGAACAGTACCAGGAAAAAGAAGAAGAGGCAGACAGAGAAAGCGATGGGAGGACAACATAAAAGAATGGACGGCATGCCATTGAAAGAGGTTTTAAACAGGGCAAAGGATAGAGAGGAATGGGAAAAGACGGTGTACAAGTCTTGCTTGGTGCCCCAACCGTCTAACAGACTAAGGGATAGGTGAGGTTGGACACATAAGCAGTGTGAAGACAGGGAAACTGCTGTGTGGGTGAGATCGTTCCGACACCATGACTAAAGCTCAGGCTCTTATTGCGTCATTCCAATCCCCGATCTTAAAGAACTGATGAGGAAACTCTATCTTTGGAGTTGTCACGTAGACATCTGTTGTTTTGTTCACAAGTCAAGGCCACTCCCCCCGGGAATCCCAGCGGCCATTTTAGTTTCGTCTAGAATTTCAACCACGTGCTTTGCAGACGTCTCAATTCAAATTTGATTGGTTGGAATTAATTAGCTGTTGCAAAGAGACGCGGTTGCAGAGCGTGGCCAGTCATTTGAGCTTTGATTCTGTTTGAGAACAGTCACGTTTTGTAGATCTAATATTTTTACATATAAAGTATATTTTTATTCTATTACAAGTTTCATTGATACATATTTGTACATAGCTTTACTTATGTTGGATTTAAATAAAGGTTCCAGTATTTTATTATCAAAGCATTACTCGAGTGAATCCTAGATCGTCTACAACGTTTTTATTCAATAATACAATCCACCGGCTTTATTGTGACATAAATGGCACTCCGACGAAAGTTTATCAAGACCTAGGACAAATTTCTAAATTCAATACGGAACTTCATTTTTTATTCAACAAAGGACAGAACTACTGTGTTTAAAGGTCAGTTGGCTACCATTTATTTTATTAAAGATCTTCGTTAGATTTATCGTTTAACTCACGAAATCTATTGATTATATGTAATTGGCAAAAGGCGTAAGACCAATATACATATTTTTCACTTACATAGGCAGCAATAATAAAACCTATGAAGTATTCTTCTAACTGGCAACGTAAATAAGACCAGTAAATTACTCGTCTGGCAACGCATACACAAGGCCAGATCGTCCAACTGCCTACCAGTAGAAAAAGTTCTCGGCTCAATTAATCAATCGATATCAACAATCAAGCTCGCAACTCCAGTAGATACAATACTACTGCTAAAGTATAACCAGCCTATTGTGGCATTAAGAACCTTGTTATCATTCAATTTGTCGCAGTCACCGGTTATAAAGCAAATTTCTTATTCCATATGATAGGACAAATTCTTACTAGTGCTTCTTCTTCACTAGTGCCATAAGAGCATGTAATGGGTTGCCTGATCTAGCCAGGAAAATCAGTGAATTAGCAGAATTTAAATCACTGGTTAACGTACCTGACTACATTAACACATGAAATGAGTAGGACGTAATTATCTTTTGTTTTGAAGTAACGTCTGTAATTTATATTATAAGATACGATAAGATGATAAGATAAGATAAGTAGAGATAAGATAAGATAAGATAAGATAAGATGATAAGATAAGATAAGTAGAGATAAGATAAGATAAGATACACCGCTGAAAAAAACAGCCATGCAACACATCTTCTAATATTACCGAGATCTAAAAGCACCTTCGTTTTTTTTTTTGTAATTCAAATTTGGGATTGTTTAGAGAAGATGTTTCTCAATTGTGAGGCAGCGTGCATCTCTCAGAATGTTTGAAAACCATGAAAGTTATGGACGAATCAAAACCATTGAGACAAACGTTGAAAGCCTTCAGGCCAAACACAAACTCCAGCGATAGAGCTTTCGAGACGAAGGCACACTTTATCAATTACAGAAGATGGACATAACATGGACATATACTTGGAGCGTGGGCAAACACATTGACCTAGGCTGACCAGACATGGACACCAGAGGAAAACCGCAGAAAAGATGGAGATGGATGGGGAAAGAGCACGGAGGTTATAATCTAGAACAAACTTAAGTGGCTTTCATGTGTTGATGTGTGTAACTCAATATGGGGAAAGAGGATGGAGGTTATAATCTAGGTCAAACTTAAGTGGCTTTCATGTGTTGATGTGTGTAAACCATTGAGCTTTGTCGGATTAAGTTAATGATGATATATAATGCTGTCATCTTGGAGACAGTCAAATGGAAAAAGAAAATATAAATGTATAAGAATCGACGAATTGGAAAAAAATACTCCACGATAAATAAAATCGACAAAATGGCAGACACAATTATTGTACGCGTACATCTCAAAGTTACCAGACGACCGGAATTTTTTTTTTTAATGAACGTCATCCGTTGGCTAGGCATTTGTTTGAAGTATGAAATGACCAGCTTTCTCTAAATTGTTTATTATAATTGCAAAACATCTGTCGAATTTAAATCAACGATGACTTCTGGTTTTATTATGTAAGCCTATTCAACCAATTGTTATGCATTTCCTAGAGCCTGTAGCCCACATATAGTTAAGTGAACATTATTTTACATATTTTATATATTCTTTTTTTTAACTCCTCCCCCCTCCCATCTGACATCGGTTAATAAATGAAAATGTCAGGCATGTTGCTATATATATACATACAAGTTGACCCGCGGCGTAGCATATGCCGCTGTGTAGTGAAGGGTGAACAGTTCCTGAAATACACAGTTGTCCTAACGTCTGTATGCGCATGCCTAGAGGGCGAGGAAGGCGCGGGTGCGGGCGGGAGGGGGGCGGGAGGAGGGTTAGAGAGTCGGCGTGCATGTGTGGTGTCCCGCATGATTGGGCGACGTAGAAAATTATATATACAGAGTAGATTACTTGTTGTCCCCCCTGAGACGTGCTCTCTGTCGCCGCAAAAGTTACGTGATGTAACTCTAGTCCGACTTACAGAAATAAAAGAGCTATCTTTCCATGACTTTTTTCATCGAAGGTTAAAGAGTCGGCGTGCGTGCGTGGTGTACCGCATGGTTGGGCAACGTAGAGAATTGCATATACAGAAGGTGAGTTTATATAGGTTAGAAATTATCACGGAGTGATGCGAGATTCGCAGAGTAGTGAATCTGTAAAGGGAGCTAATTGAAAATGAAAGAATTTATAATTTCCTCCACTAGATGTTTCGGTTTTAAGTATATATATAATATATATATATATAGATATTTAGAAAAGACAGTTTGTTTTAGTACATAAGTTTGAAGCTTCATGTTCTGTCTACTTTTTTTTCAATCTTTGTTGAATTGTAATATGGTGTGTATTATTGCTTTATTTATTGTGGGATTTCCACTTCAGGATTATTTTCAATGCTAATTAAGAGCTCTGTTCTCTTGTCATTGAAACAAATATCTCCGGCGCATACTGAACATTGGGGCATCTTTTTAAAAAGTGAAGTCCTCCTTTCGGACGTTGCCATCTATAGATGATGTAAAGGTCATCTGTTTCTGTGGTCCATGTTGATCGAGGGTATCGAGTGGCCAGCACAACGACCAACTGCCTTTACTTTTACCCAACAAATGTCAGGTACCCATAAGAGCTGGGTGGACTCAGGGGCGTCTTAAACACTCAGAAATTTAAGATCGCATTATTTTCGCAGGACTCAAACCCGGGACAGCAGGCTCCGAACCCAACCACTTTACCATCAGCCACCGCGTCCACTACTTATTCCTAGTCAACAGATAGAATATCAGAAAATACTTACCTTTTAATGAACCAGTTCTCTTGAAGATGCAGATTTTTATAATGTCCTGTTATCTGAAAATGCAAAAATAAAAATAAAAACAATATTTGAAAAATGATGATTTGTTTCACTATAAGTGTAATATGTATTAGATGTAGTGTCAAACGCCTGGAGACAAACCATACGTTTATCTCCTTTTCTCTTTTTTCCACCGTTCTCTTTTGTCTCTCTCTCTCTCTCTTATTACTTTTCTACGTCCCTTTGTCTCTCCCTCTCTCTATATTTCTGTTTCTCTTTCTCTCACTCACTATTCTCTCCTTTGCATCTCTCTCTCTCCCTCTCTGTTCCTCTGTCTCTCGATCTTTTTCGCCTTCTAACCTCTCCACCATATCTCTATTCCTCTTGCTCTCTCTCTCTCTCTCTCTCTCTCTCTCACACACACACACACACACATACACACACTTCAACAGACACATTCATCCTCTCAACGTCCAGCACTCAAACACAAGATATCAACGATTTGTTCCCCCAGTGTCCAGACATCCTGAGAACTGAACTTCCTCTTCTACTATTCACAGACTTCCGTTTTTGTTTTGTTTGGTTTATTTTATCTAACTAAATTCATCTTATTTTGCACCTTTTCTTAAGAGACGCCTTCTTTGTTTCTTTCGATTTCTCTCCCTTGTCTGAGAATATTTTTTTAGGGGTTGCAGTGCAGAAAATCTCCCTCTTTCTTCCCCATAAATGTCTCACTCTCTATTTTTTTGTTACATACTAGAATACAGGCTGTTCTTTGAAGACGGTCGATATACTTAGCAGGGACTTATGTCAACAGATTGGCGACATTGTTGTGTATTTCTATATTGAACATGTAGGGATTATAATAAATAACTAATGTTGAGCGATACGTTTGTTATCAAACATAACTTCACCACTAAGTCCCTAATTACCTTGCTCCCCCCCCCTTCTCTTTAAAAAAAAAGAGAGGGGGTCGAGAAAACCTAACGATTAAAAGCCGTATTATCTTTCGATCGTTAATGCGCACGAAATGCCCACCCAGCTTAGACAAGGGCAATCACTGCCTGGTTCAATAATGTACTTTTCGTAAACACGTATGTGGTTGTCTCCCCCTGATCCTATTTTTAGGGACATTCCGCGAGAAGAGATGTTTTGTTGATATTCATTTCGTTTCATAATAGTAATCTTTTTTAACGGCCATTTTTTAAAAAGAAATTCAGAGAATGGGAAGTCAACAGCAAAGACAAAAAATTTGCTTTCGAATTTGTTTCCCATTGCTTTTTCTTTTCGCTTAAGTAGCTATGTCTTCTTATAGTAGGTCTT